>JAQIXR010000111.1:0-51398 GCA_034700825.1 Quadroppia sp. Gr-Ori-00064 | reverse complement strand
AATTACTCAAAGGTTTAAAACTGAATAAAAATTATGTTGTATTCTAGGCCAGTTTTAGGCCTATTTGGATTTCAATGGTTTAGATTGTTTTTAGAGTCAATTACAGTAAATATGATCTAAAAATAAAGTAGAAAATAGACTAAAATAGTCAACAAATAAATTGAAAAAATATCAAAATTAGTGCATCTAATGCTCGATGAATGCCTGTGGGCTTCTAAAGGACCTGGAGTTCAATCAATACCTAATAAATCATTAAAAGACTCATTATTGAGAAAAATGATTGAATTTGTATTTCAAATACAATATGACATTGGAGTGTATTAGGCACTGGAGGTATATGGCATCCAATGGACACAACTATTTGAGTCATTCATCAGAATCACCACAAATGCCACAAATGATCAATACATTGAAAACAATATATTTTGAATTTAATTGTGAAAAACGATTCAAATAATAAATAGTATTTCAATGAAATAAACCAATCCATACCTAACCTAAAGCTACCCAAACCTAACCTATCATAAGCTATTCGATTCATACCTAACTTAAAACAATGTTATTTTTGCCTTTCATTGCAAACCATTATCTCGTGATTACAATTAAATTACAATTAAATGACATTTAAATTGCAATGAATTTAATACTAATTATTATTTGAATCGATTATAACAATAGAATTGAATACAGTTTTCTCTGTTCACCAAAAACGACATTTATATCAAGAAATGATTTTTCAAAATAAAGGTCTCATGTCTTCAAACAAATCCATGTTGAGATCAAACGAATGGTTGACCTCAGGTCAGGCGGCTGTCATTGCAGTACATTTGGCTGAATGTGTCTTTATTTTCATCCTATGGCTCATAATCTTTGGATTCTTGTACTTATGTTATGGAAATCGAGTGAAGAAATCGGAGACAAATAATGTCAGAAATGAGTTACTATTGAATCAAAATATTTAAAAACTTTTTTGTTTAAAAATTTGTATAAAATATAAAATACATTAAAATTTCGTTTTTTATTGAATTTATAATAAATTTAAAAAACATTAAAATTAATGGCTTTGAGACAAAACGAGATGTCATTCCTTTAACAAGTTTTTTGCACTGTTTTACGAAAAATGTTTTGCTTCGCCAAACCATTGAGTGCTGGCGTTGAGACTAAGGGTCCGTTACTTTTGCCGGTTATGTGTTGAGAACTCGACAAATAGTTCGGATACCGACTCTTAATTGGCTCAGAAGTTGGTCGAGTAGGCGATCCCGAAGTGTTTTGCGATGAGATGTCCATTGGATGGCTTGAAATGACACTTATAGATGCCCTGTGAAGGGTTCGTCTTCGACAGGGGGCCTCTGTTCCCGATGAACGCCTGCGTCTTGTGGTCACCACTTGTGATGGCGGACTCCCATTACAGCCCATGGATGACGAGCTGTAGCCGCTCGAAGCACTCATCCATGGCTCAGGGCTGGACAAAGAGCTCCGGCGACTAACGGGGGTTGAACTGCCATAACGACCAAATGTTGGAGTGTTAGGGGTTTGGGCTGTTTGTGCTGTACTGACTAGTGGTGCATAATTACGACGTCGAGAACTCACACTTATCGACCGGGTGTCCAGAGGTAGAAGATCTGCAGCTGTTATCTCATAGTGAGGGTCACCGCCGTGTCGTTCCAGGAAATGGCTCAATGTTGTCCAACCCCCTGAAACATACATTCCATTACAACTCAATTGTAATACAATTAATGAAATAATGAATTGAGTTATGAATTCAATAAACATTTTTATCATTCAATTAAATCATTTCTCAATTGCTCTCAATATTTATTTTTGGCCTAACTTTCCGAAGGCCTAAAGGAATAGTCAGTTATATAACGGGTTTAATATTATAATCAATTTATTGCTTTAAATTAATTAAAACTTTTTTAAAAGTTATAAAGTTTTAACTCTAAAAAAAGAGGTCCGGAATTGGGTCTCAAAAACTCAAATTGAATATAAAATGCGAAAAAACACAAATAAAAAGATTTGATGCTTTGATTACAACTGAATTTCGTGTAATTCGTTTGCCATATAATCTTAGGATATATTGAACTCAATTTGTGGTCGACTTATAATACAAATTAAATTCATTAATCATTTGATTTGAAGAATCGTTTTTGAAAAATATTTAATAAAATATTTTATTTGAAAAAACTTGTGATATATTATGAAAGAAATTATTGAAGAAATGATAAAAATGAATATTTTTGAGTTGACATAACTTATCCATACATACATACCTCCCACCCTAACCATGACATGTCTGGCTTTGAGTAACTGAAAAATTAATAAAAATATATTTAATTAATTCAATAACATCTAAAAGTATATGAAAAGCATTCAAGAATGATATGAATGACAACAAATAACACTTTGGCTTTAGTTTTAGTTTTACGGTTCACTAATTAATTAAGAATCAAATGGAATATAAAATAAAGCACTGGTAGTAAAGGGCTTGAATGTGAGTGAAGAACAAACAACACATGAAATAATGATATTCAATAAAATTAAGGATTATTTTTTGATTCATTAATTCATTGAACAATTAAATACAAATCAAATCTTCATTTTTGATCTGCAATTATAATAATGTTTTGTGAAAAACAGAAAATAAAAAGTTTTTTGAATTAAACTCATATAAAAAGTTCAAATAATTTCTTTTGATTTTCAAATGAGAAAAATATAAAAGATTTTTAAGATTTATTTTGTGTTTGATTTGTTTGAACAAAAAATAGCAAATGATTTATAATAATGAAAAAATTATGATAACAATAGGCGTCAAAATCCTGGAGTTTTCTCTAATTTTTCAAATAAAATTAAGAATTTTTTTATGATTTATTTATTTATTTGTAATTTTTCAAAATTTACTATTCGTTAAGCATTAATAGGATTAGAAATGAAGTCAAAACTAAACCTAAACTTAGTTTAAATCAGTTAATGATCGATATCTGAATGACTCGACTCTTTTGGTTGTGAGCGCCGGCAGAACAATACGGAAGTCAATGACTATGACATTGACAACAACATACAGTATTAGTTATTCTAATACCTGTGCCAAAGGGTCATACGATTTGCACAGAAAGAGACAAAACAAAGCACAGGGGGTTTTACTAACGAATAGCAAGAAAAACACTGTTTCAAAATGCATGCAAACAATGCATTGGAAACTATTTGTTATATCAAAAGGCAATCAATTTTAGTATACTTTAGAAAAACATTTTTTTTACAATTAAATGTAATTCAAAAAACATGAAAAATCTTTATATAAAACTGAATGACATATAAATACAGTTTTGATTCCTTCATAAAGTAATCTTTTTTATATGAGAGAGAATTGTAAAAATTGTTAAAAAAAAACAGTAATAAAGCGATTAATTCAGTTGTCATTCATTTGTATTCATTTTACAAAAGACTAATAAAATCATTGTTTGAATTAATTTTTAAAATTGAAATATAATAAGAAGATTAGGGCTAAAAATATGTTCAAAGGAGCGACGAATGCATAATATATTTCAAATACAATTATAATAAAGTTTTCTAATAAAGAGAAACTTTTTTTGTTATTTTGATTCGGGATTTGTTATTTGGGTTAAATTGTAGGGCAATGGCACCTGGATATAAAAGTATTCAATAATGTTAAAAAACTGGATATTCCCTGTGCTGTGAGAGAAGGTGTATTTCAAATATATAACTTTCTCTCTTTTTCAATACAATACAGATTTTGTGTTACTTTTGAACAATAATAACCATTTGATTTCAATCTAAATAAATATTTTTTATTTTTTATATCTGAAAACATTTGAGGCGTTTATTAATTAATGAGATTTTTTATCAAAACTTATTTGAAAATATGGGAAAATATATATTTATAACTCACCCGAACAAACACTATTCGATTCGCTATTCGGTATTTGCCTGCAATTAAATATCAAGAAAACATTTTTAAAAAATGATTGATTAATTTCAGAGATTATTCCAGTTATAAGTTTCTAACATTTGAGACCATTTTTATTAATCACATTCAATGCAAGTCTTTAAAAATAGAGTTTTTATTCTTGAAATAATAAATAGTATTTGTATTTATGAAATCAGTTCAAACCATTTATAACAAAACAGTTGAAAGTTTGTTAAAAGCCTAACAAGAAATGGAATTTTTCATTCACTAATACCCCTCATAAACGAGTCGATACACACAGGGGTATTATTTCATTTCCAGTGTTATATTATTGTTAACATTTGTTTTAAGACTAAAATAGTTATAACTTTCAAAAATCATTTGAATTTCTAATATTTGGCACAAAGTTTTTAAAATATAAATCTTTGGAATAAATTAAATAAAAAATATCAAAAATAATTATTTGCGATAAGAATAAAATCGCTGAATATATAGTGTTTTGTCAAATGTTTAAATATTTGTGTAAATGTTATCATAAAAAATCGTGATTTTATTTTACAGAATAATAAAAGATATTTAGGTTTTGCTAATATAAATGAATCCATTATAAAAGTAATGTTGAAAAGGGTTTTCTGTATATAAGCAATGAATACTAAATTAGTTTTCATTCCAATGCTATTAATTAATCGCTTTATTAACCCTAAAGTCTTTGATGATTAAAACAAAAGAGAAATAAATAATAATAAAATAGTTATCAATTTATACGATATTTGATTTTGTTTTTCTATTACTGTTTCTCATTTTGTTTGGCAATTATTTTCAAGAAATAAATGTTTGAAATTATATTTTATTTATTTTATTATAAATTATGAAAAAAAAATTTTTAATGCATTTCCTATTTTTTATCAAAAATTTATCCATTTTTGATTTTTTGCATAAAAACAGGAAAAATATAAATATCTGATCAAAAATAAACTCTTTCTTCAAATTTTGACGAAGTATTTGATTGAGAAAATGTAAGATTTATTTGGTTTTATTTTTATGCCTTAATTTAGGAAATATTTATTCATATTATTTAGCATTTGATTGATTGCACAAATGAAAGGTTAGTTAGCTTTCAATGAAATCGTTTTATTCATTATTTATATCTTTTTTTGTTTTGTTTTTCGGATGAATTTATTGGCATTTGATTTGATCTCAAGAATTGGTTCAATAAAATAAAATAAGTTTTAAATTAATTATTGTATACCTTCTGAAAGCCTTTGTATTCCCTGATGAGCTTCCCGGCCATAATAGGACTTTGCGATTAACATAACCTATAATTGAAATTCATATTTAGTATTAATTTTGTCAAAAGAAAGCGATTTCTCGAACAAAATGAGTCAAAATATAAAGAAATTGCTTTTAATGTAAAGTAAGTGATGAGTGAATCGCAACTCATCTCATGGTATGGTTCGAGAGGTATGTTTACAGTGAAAACATCTGCAGTTTGTGACAAAGGACTCAATATATGCCTTACCTTATGATCCAAATCAGACGTCAGTTTAGTTGGAGTCGAGGCGTTTGTACTGTTGGAAGTGCTGCTATTGAGTGAGGAAACAGATGCCATTAGACCACTACCGGTGCCATTGCCAACACCGTTCCCTAATTCATTGCCAGAACCGACAGCTGTGTTGCCATTTCTGCCATTCCTATAGCCTATAGTGCATTCATGTGACATCGAAGACACAGACCAGCCATCGATTGTCTCATTTTCTAATTCGTCGATCTCTTGTTCAAACTGAACCAAACCCGGCGCCGGACTAAACGAGTGTCTGGTGCACGCAATCCGTGCCGTTTCCAACAGACATAGGACTACATTCCGTGGGTTGACATGAGATACGAGATCTTCACTGAATAGACATTACATGCAATTAGATATAGACTGATTGCCATGACTGAAGAGCACAGGTGTTGTACCTTTCGAAGAGGACGGCATCCCTAACCCCAAGCTTGCGACACCACTTGATAAAGTTGGAGACATTATCCCTGGCATAAAACGACTGCGACTTTGCGTTTTCCCAACATTTCATTGATGTCGCAAAAGATGAATGTCTTGAATGTATTGAACTCTTATAATTGACTCCATTTATGGGAATTTCCTGAGGGAAAGGTAGGTATGAGTGAGATATAGAAACAAAAGCCTTGATTAGTCATGTGTGCATTGGTTTATGAGCGCCGGCACTGGGATGAGTCCGGACAGTGATTGCATTATAATATAAATACATATTTTCCTATTGTTTATAAATGTCAAGAATTTTGAATATCACTCATAAGACATGTTTATCGACTGTCTGAGTGCTTGAGTGCTATCAGTGCTCGCCTTTGGGCCAGAACTCAATTAAACAATTAAATAAAGCATAACGTTTTCTAACCTCTCCCAACGCAAGGCTAAGCTTGCCATTGATGGCCTGTTGGGTGGCATCGCATCTCTCCTGAATTATTTTGGCTAATCTGCAGACAATGACTCCGTTGTCCAATCGGGTCATGAAGTTGTCCGCTGTTATGTCCTCCGTATCTGTCATTCAAAATAATTCAAATAATAATTGTTTTATTGTTTTGTTTTTAATCTTAATTCAATTGATTCTAATCATAGGAATGGCTTTTAATGTATTTCCTAAACATTAAACAAAAGTCCGTTTTATATGTATTAAAAAACAAAACTTGAATTCAATAAAAATTCGTATAAAAAAAGAGACAAAATTATAGGAAATAAACTGACTTTAATTCGTTGAAAGACTAGAAATGAAAACTCATATCAATTGCAATTGCATTTTGAAATCAATTGCATTTTGAAAATAATTTTTTATTACAAAAATTAGAAAAAAAACCAAAAAAATTTCAAAAAATAATATATTTTTCGATATATTTAACAATTTTTTTCACAGTAATGACAGTAAAAAATATTTTATGTATTTTTTCTTTAACTAAAACGCAAACCATTTTTAACATTAATTTTATGGATTAAAGAAATGTATGAATGAATGAAATATTGAAAGACGAGAAAAAACGTGATTGAAGTCTATCTCATTTAATGAGGAAATGATGTCTATTATAACTATTATAAAAATATATTAAATTTAATATCGTTTCGGTTAGAGTTCATCAGAGCTGACAGAGCGTCGAAATTATTACTATTCATGAAAAATGTTTCGATCTTTTCGAAAGGGGTTGGCAATGAGTGGGGCAACAATTGCCTCAATCTATACATTGTATGTTTGTTCACTATTTGTTCATTTGTGGTCATTCTTACACTTTATAAACTCATTCATTCATTGCTTTTATTCAAATAAATTTATTAATTGAAAAAGTAATTAATTTTGCAGATAAACCGACACATTTTAATTGATTTCTCATTTGAATAATAAATACATTATTATTAATATAAATATAACGAAGATTTTGACAAAACTTGAGTTTTGGATGAGTTTTAAATACAAATCTAAACACTAAACAATTGCCCCTTAATTTGAACAGCAAACTGATCCCTGTGCTCACTGGAAAGGAATATCTGACCAGAACTAAACAAATGAACACATGACTGCTCTTAAGATTTCCATTCAGTAAATATATTTCAAAATAATTTTGATATCTATTCAATGGTTTGTTTAGTTTTGGAAATGAATTTCGTATACAATATTGCAATAGACGTAAGACTGCAATAATTCTGTATTACTTCTGATATCGCATAAAGACTAACATTTTCACAAATCATAGGTTTTGTTATAAAATTTTATTTTTTATACTTTTATTCAGTTGTCATAATATAATAATAAGTATTAAGACTTTAATCCTAAGTCACAGTTATGTTAATTATATGCTGAGAACAGACCTCTCTTTCACTCATGTCTTGATTGACAGCAAAAGTTTTGTAACCGTTATATAAAAGTTAGAGTAATTAAATGCAAAGACATTAGCCTTTTGTGCACTTTCTTATGAATACTCTTTAGTTTCCAAACTCATTATATGAGAGAATTCTCAAAATATTATTCAAATAAGCTTTCGGTCGTATTTTGTGGTCTTTATCTTCACAAAGAACTTCCCGTTTCAATCATTTCCTTTATTTGTAGATAAGAATTGATAGCATCGGTTGGTTTGGTTTGGTTTGAAGTTTGTATTGATTTATATATCATTACTCAAATAATAAGCAATTTATTCAAACAAAAATTAGTCACTTTTTGAAGAGCTATTTTGTGGTATTAAAACAATAGACAAAAACAATTGCTTAGAAAATGTCAAACTTTTGGTTATATCTTTAGATTCACTTCATTTGGTAATTCAAAAAAAAAACAATACATTTCTTATACAATATTTTTTGAGTTCATTTCTCTGTTTTTGAGTTCATTTGTTGCAAATTATCCTAACTTTTGTTACAATAACTCATTTTGTTTTTCGGCTAAAAAATTGAAGAAAATAAAATTATATATAAAATAACATTTCTGTCGACAGAAAACAGGAATTTTCGCAACAATTTGTTTATTTTTTATTGAAGTTAAGAAACTTTTTTTGAGTAAACATTTTAAATCCGGTATAATCTGAGACCAATATCTACTCCTCTTTTTATATATCATTACATTCATTGATATAAAACTACATTTGATATTACACTGAATTAACGTTGGAATAGTTGTCGTGATTTATATTAATATATATTTAATGGTTTTTATCAAAAAGAAATATATTTTATTCAATTCAAAGGTAATCAAAATATTTTGAATCCTTATCTTTAAAATTGTTATCCGATGTCAACATTAAATCGTTTTGTTATCTCATTATTAATAATAATTTGTGTAAACAATCATTAGTTTGTATTAAGAATTAAGGATTTCATCTTAAATTTAATTCATGTGATTATAATCTAAATAACAATAAAAATCAAAGTTAAAAACAGTTTAAAATATACTCAAGTTTTGAATAAATATTTAAAATTAGAATTAAAACATAAACTTCAAAGACGTGAAAAGAAATCAAATATTTTTGAACAAAAAAAAATAGTTTTTATTCGGTAATATTTAGTGAAAAACTTGTTATTTCGTTATTTCGTTATTTTCCTACTTTTCTAAAACTGTTTGTCAGAGAAAAACATAGTTTTTGTCGTTAAATAACAAAATGTTCGCAAAAATATTGGTTCACAGCTTGATATTCATCATTCATGACACACATAATGAAAAATACAATGAAAGCCAACATTAAATGATAAACAGATTTAGTTTTTACGAATTAAGACGAAAAACATTATAATAATATTGAGAAAGTTGTGTTGAATTGCATAATAAACTTACCCAGTATTCTGTTGAGCCAATCTGTCCATTGAAATATGAAATTAAAATTTGATTAAAATTCATAATTATTATAATTTATGAAAAATCTATTATTCTTTTGTTGATAACGTTTGACACAAATAATATTCAATACCTGAGAGGTCTTCCTTCAGAGGTATCAACGCTTCCATTTGAAGACGTGTTATTCGTTCGGAATATTCCTCTTCAGTCGATGGCGAATAACAATTAAAAGACGTTTCTTCGACAGCCATAATATGACACTAAAGGTATGAACGAATAAATGAGGAAAAGATTGCAAATAAATATTGAATATAACTTATAATAAATGACTTAAGAATTGCTATTGAATTATATGAATATAATTAACTGAAAATAAACTTATTTTTTCCTCAATTATTCATTGAATGAGTTTTCACTTTTTGTGAAAATATTTCATATTAAACGACATAACTCTAAAGGCGTTATTTAAATGCAAATCATAAAAATTGTTCTAAATTTTGATATTAAACTACTTTTATGTTTAACACTTTGAATATAATCTTTTCTTAACACAAATATCCAATGATTACATAATTCAAAGATTAAAAAAAATTTAAAATTATTTGAAAGAAAGTGAAGAATAAAAATTAGGACACAATTCAAGTGATTTTTAGAGCAAATGTTCAAATAATATTGAAATATCACAAACGAATTGAGTTTTATTTAAATGAAATAAAAATAAAATTATAATATGTTTTACTAAATACGTATTCATGAATGGCAAATAAAACTGTACTGGTACATTATTCTGTATAATCATAACGATAACTGAGAACAACCTATGTTTCAGACACACAAACACACAATCGATATTTCAATTTCAAATATTCAATATTATTATAAAAAATTTATTGATTTTGTAATACAAAAGATTTTTATAACAAATTCAAAACGAAATTTAAAATGATTTGAAACTTACTGTAAATTCTGAAGAAGTTATAAAAAATTATTGTTTACTTTGTTTTGAAACAAATTGAATGTTATTTTTTCTGAACATCACTGAAAAACATCACAAAAAACCTGATTTAATTTCATTTATTTTTCGCCAAAAGTTTATGAGAGAAATGCAAGACTTAATCAATAGTTTGCAAGTAATCAATAGAATAGTTGTTATGTATCACAATATCGAGGATAACAACACAGAGCACATAACACACTGCCCTCCAGTCCTCCAATCCTCACCACTACTAGAGCTAAACAACACATTATATTATATTTATGAGAAAAATGCTTTTGCACTGAATTTCCCAAAAACAACAGAGAGAATGATTTCGAAGAGAAGGAGAGATAACTTTTCTGGCGCTCTGATAGCTCGAGTCGACCTCATATTGGTGTGCAGAGAGCGATACCCTTCCCATCGAGTGCTTGTACTCTACTTAAAAATATTTTTGAAACTTCTTTGAAAGTCTGCACTTTGTATATCATACAGACTTTCAATGATTGCCTTTAACTGTAAATAGCGAACAACTTTATATTTAATCTTTTCTCAATCTATTAATTTGTGTCTAAACTATAGAGTTATGATTCGAGATAATATCAAAAGCGCTGGCATTTCAGCATTTGGTCTTTGCCTCCCTTTTCATGTTATTTCGTGATATTTTCATATGAGCACAAAATACTGACATTTAGTTAACCCTATTTTCACTGTTTGGCATCAAATTAACCACAAATTTAAGGATTAATGAATGAAAAAATCAGAAAAACTTATTTCTGTTACAAAATTAAGAAAATTATTTGACATATATTTCTATTGTTAAGTCAATTAGTGAATAGCCGTTAGAATACATTATAATAATTATTTTTAATGGAAAGAGAGTTTCTGTTATGAAACGTGATATGCCGTCCATATGTCAGTTCGTGTGAGAAGATCTGCTCTCTCTCTCTCTCTCTCTCTCTCTCTCTCTCTCTCTCTCTCTCTCTCACTCACTCACTCCCTCCCTCTCCTGTTCTCTCTATGTCGAGAAACGCATGAATTATTAAAAATAAAATCATTTATATATTGAATATTTAGCTCAAAAAGTTTTATTGAAAACTTTTTCAAACATAACTACAATGCCATCATTGGATAGTTAGCTATTTTTGTATTCCAGTTCCTGAGCCCATGTGCACAAACATTGTGATAATTGTGCGAAAAAGGGACAGACCATAGAAACAGAGAAAATCAATATATTTTGAGGATTGAGTGATATGTATAACAAGTAATCTCTAATTATTTTCAGTAATTTTCAAAGCATTTCAAACATCAAATTAATCTTAAAATTCATTTTTTTCCAACTCTTCTCAAACTCACAAAAAAATAATTTAATACTCATTTGAAATGTTCAGAATTCACGCGAAGTAATCATTGGATTGAATACAACTGCCCTTGAATTGAAATTCAAGCACTTATTACACATCCAAACCTATGATAAACATAATCATACCTAACGGCTACTAATGGACGGGAAGGTTAGGTCTATTGCGTAATGAAAGTCGGATGAAAAATGGGATATAATTTTTATTGAAATTTTTTGAGAGAATAACAAAACGCAATACAAGGATAGGGAGGATTGGGACAGATATGTGCTGTGAATGCAGAATCAAATGCTTTCCTTTCAATAACATTATATGAAAATAATTTTGTGTTGAAAATAATTGATAGAAATATTCTCACAAAGACTTACCAAAACTTAATGACAATGTTTTTGTTGAATGAAAGGCACTTTTGAAACATTAACCGAAAGTCTCATCGAATTTATGATATTTTTGTCGTCATAAATGAATTGCATTTTTCGGACCATATATTCATTTTCGATAAAGTCATCGAAAGTTCAATAATTGCATGAAAAGTATTTTATATATTAATGTGATTTCAGACAAACATTGGGTTTGTATTTGTTGTGTTCGAAGAGCTCAGGCACAGAGCACAGGCAGAGAGCACGGGTGAGAATTGACTTTTGAGACAAATATAATATATTCTAAATATATAACTGAAGGGAAAGTTGAAAGAACTGATAAGTCTAGTGAAGAGCACATGAATAAAGCAAATGTTGAATATTATTTATGAATGATTTTGTGAACGCTTTGAGAGTTGTGTCGAAATGAAGACAAGGCTATCTTCGACAGCGCTCAGGCATTCAGTTTCGCACACATTGAAGGCTCTGGTGTTTTGGTCGAAAAGCAGAGACACATAAACTTAGAGAGTCTTACAGTTAGTGTTTCGAGCATTTGCTTCGCCGGTTGAGGGGAAAGACATACGGAATGAGAGGATAAGGCGTGGTTAACAAACTCTTAGTACATTACAATTGAGCACAAGAGTGTTACAACTGGTAGGACCGTTAGGTTGGGCTTTCATTCAATGTCTTATAGCATGAGCTAATGCTGGCGCTGACGATACGGCTCATAAGATAATGGTTAGGTTCTACTGTCTGTGCCCTCTATGAAAGACTCGAAGCACTCGACAATTGATCGGTTATTGACAACGGAGTACTCAATGGACTGAATTAGGTCTGCGTTCAGATATGAGCAGATCTGCTTCAATCCATTCCTTCACAGCATTGGAAGTACTGACATAGAGACAGACCTACAGAAGCCACGAATACGATAGCAGTGATGATCGTGAAGTCAGTTATGATTCTTCAGTCTTGAATACATTGAGATCTGAGAGCAGAGTATATGACTGTTCAGTGGTTTATATCTTATGTTCTCTCAGAATAATTGCATTATATTCTGGCTCTCAATCGAGTGGACGGTATATTACATACAAACCATAGTTTAGTTGAGTTGTTTGAAACCACTGATCACTGCTGTTGTCTCTACTTCTCAAAGCCATACAAAAAGTCTCGTTTACTGAATAAATACTGTTATGTAACCATATATACCAGTGCTTGAGATACCTGTCCACTAATATATGGAATCTGAATCAATCCAATTATAATTGTGATGTTGTTTTGCATATTATTTACGGTCTATTCATAGCTATCGCTATATATTAGGGGTTTGTTTCAATCAATTGTAATATGAGATGAGATGAGCGAGAATACAATCACCTCTTTCTCATGATTCGCACCACTAGTTGTTCGTTACCTCTTCGCCACAATGGATAAAAATGACATCATTGACATCAACGATGAAGAGGAAGACAACGAAAAGACAAAGATATCGTTTGATAACACAAACAAAAAATGTTTGAAAATTATTAATACTTCCAACCGATCCTCAGGTGGTATCAAATCATGTCAGGTATGCAAACACTTGTTATCATTAGTTCTTATTATATCTGTTGAGAATCCTTTCATCTTATATAATATGTCATTCCTTTTGTCGTTTTTATTGCTTTATATTATGAATGCATTTGTGTTGCGATTAGGGATGAGTTGAGAAGAATTCAACTCAAATATTGAGTCATAAAATTCAAAAAACAATCGATTATTCATTCTTTAAATATACTCTCAAAGCATATAATTAATATTTATTGTCTTTTTATTCATATTATTGTTGATTAATATTTATTATAAAGAATAATAATGTTATAAAAAGAGAATATTTTTGCAAATATTGAATAATCGATAAAATGCTAATAAATTCTTATTCATTGAATTAGACTTTTTGTTGCATTTAATGAATTGATTGTAATTTACTTTAATTCACTTAAAGTTGGATTATTTGGTGCATCCGTTGGACAGGAATATAGCGGGCATTTTTATACTGACCCTTTTCTTCACTCTACTGGCAATAATAAGTGGAGTTCCCATAGTGTTATGTATGTTCATTTTGGTGCCGATATCACTGATGCTGAAGAGTGTCTGTGCGTGTCATATGACTTCCAGTACCACTCATCACAAGATAGCACCAATTGATTCATTTTGGCTCAACTCCGGACACATCACTCATTGCCTTCTCTTTGTTGACAAAGGATTGTCTGTCGAACAGCTAAGGGATGTCATCTCAACCCGACTCCTGAGCCGACCAGAGCTCTCACGATTCAGATCTCGTCTCATATTCAAAGGAATCTCAAGAACTCCATTTTGGAAGACTGTCCACACCTTCGACACAATCGAAGAGCACATCATTGAAGACGAGCCAATTCTGACGAAGAAGTCGTTGCGTCAAAGACTCAAACAACTGATGTCTCAAACACTTCCATCGGATAAGCCTTTGTGGCAAATCCGCTACGCGTTGGCCCAGTATTGCAATCAAGTCGTGCTTATAGTCCGTGTCCATCAGTCTCTCTCTCAGTCGGGCCTCATATCAATTCTGGTTCACTTCCTGTCAGACTCACCACCGGCTCAGCCCATCACAAAGGCTCGATTCGGTGGCTCTACTCTTCCTATCAATATATTCCGGGCCATAATTGTAGGTCCGCTCACTTTCTTGCTATGGATAGTCTGGGCCTTCACTCGAAGACAAAACAATTATCTGAGAAAACATAAAAACAAATCATTTAAATCAATCTATTGGACAACCATTGATTTGCCCCGAGTTTATCGAGTGAAACAAGTGACCAGAAGGTAGTCTTCCATCACTTCCAACCATTCTTATATCACATGCTTTTAATCCCCTTTTAAACCCTTAATATTTAATTCAAATCTGTTTTGAAATTCAATTAAAATCTTATTCAATATTTATATCATTGACAGCACTTTGAATGATCTTTTACTGTCGACGATCTCGGGATCAGTTAGAGCTTACCTCACGACTAGGGCTAATGTATTGAACCCGCCCGACCTCAATATAACCATTCCTATTGATATATGCCCTCCCAATCAGATGGAGGCCAGTCTTGTGGGCGTTAACTATGTTTTAGGTATGAATAAAATAAAAGTTCTTTATTTTTAATGAATATTCTGTTAAATAAATTACAAAATAAGTTAAATATTTAATATGTTTTCGTCTTTTAGATATAATTTAATAGAAAACAAATATTAATTAAAAGTAATTTTGATTTCATTTCATTCATGACATTCAGTCACTTCTCCGATACCAACAAATACTGAAGGTTTGTATTTAAATGCCATTCCTTATAAAAAAAAGTTTTTTTTCGAAACCATAAAAATCAAATAAAAATAAATAATCAAAAACCATATGAACTATAGGTGCGATTCCAAGACTCTGGGAGGTCAGACATCTCATGGAAGAGCTTAAGACTTCAGCCGATACTGCCGTCATGTATGGTATGTTTGAATGTGTTTTACATTGAAAGGCAATTAACCCGTATTTAACCACCCCTTACCTCCAGGTGCACACTATCTATTCAGTCGTTTGCTTCCGCTTTCAATATATAAATGTTTAGTGAATGTCGTTAACAGAAATTCTTCGTTATATATGAGTAATATCTCCGGACCCGAAACTAGTGTTAGTATCGGTTCGTATCGACTCAACAAAGTCTTGTACTTCATGTCTGCGCCGTCTTATTGTTCACTGGTGTTCAATGTCTTCACATTCAATGGCAAACTTCATGTATCCATATGTTCGACATCACAACTGATTCCAAACACTAAGAGCTTAGCGAAACTCTTCAGACAACAACTCAATCGACTGTCGGCTCTGTTATCACGACGTCGAGTGCCGGGAGAGTCGAGGCGTCGCCGTAAAAGTCATATCCCATTTGAAGCACCTCTTTATGCGAATCCATCGTCCGATGCGGTCATAGATCTGACGAATAAATTACATGAAGTTCAGTACGAATTGCACAAACTCTCGGAACAGTTCGATGGCGGAGAAGATTATGTCAAACGGTATGAAGAACTCAAAGACGAATTCACTCGACTTTTGTATGAAATGAGACGAAGAAAGTCTATCGCAGAACTGGGAACCAGTATTCTCATCAACATTGAGGTTCATTCCATTGCCATTCCATTGCTACCATTGATCCAATCCATACAATGTCTTCTTTATGGTTAGGACGAAGAGGACGACGACATGGATTGTGACGGAGAGCTAAGACCTCCTCCACCGCGACGTTTCTCAGTAGTCAGTTATGGCCGAAGAGCGAGTGCAAGCATTGTCTCCTCATTGCCGACCTCTTCATCACGAGTGACGCCACCCATTCTCTCGCGTCGAGCGATGGCCACATCTCCAGAGCCTCCGAGTAGTCCCGAAGTGGCGTTTAAGAGCGAAACTGAATGTTAATGTCTTTTTCAAATCAAGTGATAATTATTTGTCAGTCATTTGCATAAAAACTTATTTTTGATTAAAATAATTATTAATCAAAAATTATTATTAAATTATTATAACTATTAATATATATATAATTATTATACAAATTATTAATTAATTATAAATATTGAACAAAATGTTACAAATATTTTGATGTGAAATAAATATTGAAAAAATTGTTGTTTTAATCACTTTCTCATTCATAACAAAAAAGAGATTTTATTTGAAAACAATTAAAGAAAAGAAAAACAAATTTAAAATAATAATTGATTTGAGTCTAATTTATAGCAAATTCACGATTAATATTAAAATATAATTAATTTTTATAAATAATAATAAATAATATAATTATAAATAACATCTCTTTCGGTAAAATCAAAGCAACAGATTCGATCAAAACCCCCTTAAGTCTAAGGGGCAACAGTTGTCAAATCAGTTCAACATTGTGTGCTTATCGTAAATATTTTTTCTCTGTTCCTGAACCTGTCGTTTCCACCTGTCCTGTTGTTGGCCCACTCTATTCAACATATTCCTCGGCGGCGGTCCTCCAGAAGTGGTGGGACTTCTGTTGGGATCAAACCATATATTCATCTCAATATTAGACAATCAATGGCTTACATAACAGGAGTTGTGGCCCGTCTTCGGGTAATGCCGTCGCTGTCGGACACGATCTGCTCATCCATTGACACCTCTTCGTCGATGTGTTGCTCATAACTACGAGTTGTGACCGCTTTTCACAAAAGACAATCAATTGGTCACTAATTGACAATCAATTCAATGGTTTCTTTTCATACTCTTATGAATGAGTGGATCCAAAAGCATGAGGAAAGCCATGTATACGACGAGGAATGAAATGATTCCGATAATGAAGATAATGACGAACCGAATGGTGGATGTGTTTCGGCTCTCATACTTGCACTCACATCGAGGACAGAACTCTTTGGCCTTGTCTTGGATATCGTGAGCCAGTTGTGGCAGAACCACATAATCACAGTTACATCGATTTGGGCTAACGTTTCCGATGTATAGCTTCCGGTTTGAGGCCTTCGTGTCATTGGTGACAACCCCTGGCGATGGACAGACACATTTGCATCGGAAGTCTTCGTATTCACAAAGACATGGAATCAAATGAATGGCAATCAATACAAACAACACTTTCATAAAACATGTCGTCATTGAACGAGTCGTTGAATGCATTGCTTTTCGTTTAATTGAATTGAAAATCAATTTTTCATTTAAATCACAATCAAAACAATTGCCAATATTTACACAAATGAGTCATTCATTAATTACATGACTTTTATTGAACTCCACTTTCTCTCACATTATGTGAATCACACTTTTTGAGCACTCATTCGCAAAGTGTACGTATTTTATGAATGATATATTTGTGAAATGAGGTGTCGTTTGTTTTTGCAATGAATCGTTCAAATATAAAGTGACGCCTTTTTGAGGTTTAAATTAAATCATTTAATACATAAGATTTGGATTTTAATGAATGAATAGTTTTATTACTTTTATTACATTTATTATAAACACATTTTTGATAAAACGGACTAAAAATTGACAAAATTTAATGATTTGTATCAAACTGTTTGAAAAACAATTAACCAATCATTGAAAACAAGTGTCATTTCCGGCACAAATGAACCCTTTTTTTGAAAGTTTTGTCAAAAACTATTTGTTATATAATTTAAAGTTCAAAACAAATCAATTGTTTAACGAATTGTTTAATAAAAAATGTTTTGAAATTGCATTCAAATATTAAAAGCAATTCAATTAATAGTGATTTCTTTGAAGTGAATGTTATTTGAATTTAATTAAAATATTTTTGAAAATTTGTTTTTAAAAGCAATCATTGAATGCATTAAAGACTGAATGACTAATAGAGACTAAAAAGTGTTTTTCACAAACATTTCATTCGTATTAAAAACGTATTGAAAAACAAAAAACAAATTCATTTGAATTGAGTTCATATTTGAGTCGAAGATGTCTTTTAAGACAATCATTAGGTCTAATCCAACCCGAAGTCAACTCCAGACTTCGGTTCTGCTCAAAGATCACGAAACTCTTTGTGGACTCATTTCCTCGAAAGACATGGATCTAAACAATCGTTGCTTTAGTATGACTTTGAAAGAAGAGATGATCTTTGGTTTGACTGCACTTCAGGTCTCGGTTATCATCAATGACTTGAACGCCGCCAAAGTATTGCTGGAATCGGGGGCTGACGTGAACGCCATGTCTGGACAGGTGTGGACGACATTGAACTTCGGTTCAGATGAATATAGAGACCAAAGAAGGTATTCATCACTACATATGGCTGTCATCAAAGAGTCTTCAGAGATGTGCCAATTGTTGGTCGACTTCAAGGCCGACATCAATGCCAAAGACCATCGAATGAGAACACCTCTGGAACTGAGTCTTCAAAGCGAATCCATATTTAAGCTATTGGTCAAAAAGGGGGCAAATGTTTATGAACCACATTATGAAAAATATCCCCTTATTTTCAGAGCTATTTCACAGAAAAACATTGAAATCATTGAATTTTTGGGTCGATTTCAGACCCGATGTCAGTATTATTGCAATCAATCGGCCATCGAATACGCGATGAAAGCCTTTCCCGAATGTGTCTCAACTCTCATCTCTTTCGGACGACACTTACATTCGCCGAATCCAAGCACTGGTGAAACACTTCTTCATTTGGCCATAAGAAAGATGAATATGAAATGGATTGAAGAGTTGTGTGAATTCAGTTGTGACCCAAATCTTGCCAATTGGTCGGGCAATCGATCCCTTCATATCGCTGTCCAAAGCAAATGCTGTCCAAAGATTGTCTTAACATTGCTTAGTTTTGGCGCAAATCCTAATCTGAAGAACACTTGCAATGGTTTGACACCAATAAGCTTTGCCATCGAAAGTGGAAACTCAGAACTAATTGAACTGTTCTTGAGATACAACAGTCGATTGAGTCCACGAATGTCTGAATTACAAAAAGCCATTCAATTCCGTAAACAAAAAGTGACACTTATTTTGCTGAAGAATTGCAAACCTTTTGACAAAAGTTTTACCTTTGATTGCGATCCTGTCCTTTGGTTTTATGTCAAACACTGTCTCAGAGATAATGACTCGGATGTGATGGAAATGACAAAAGTTATGCAAAGATTAATTGATTTAAGCCCTGATATCAACTCAATTGACTCTCTTTGGGGAACTTTACTCCATTTCCTCATCTATGTCAACGTCTGTCTTCCCTCCCAGTGCTATAAACATCTCTTCAATACTTTAATCCTTTCGCCAAAATGTGATATAAATAAAGTATTTTATCCAAAAGACATTCACACGAAGACCGGGGAAGTGGTGGCAGCCGAGAGAATTGTGGCCAACGGAACAGGTCTTTCGTTTGCGCTTGAATTGAAAGATTGTGACTATTTTGCGGAACAACTGATCCGAATGGGAGCTGATTTGAGTTCAATCAATTGGGATCACGTCTTCTTTGCCCCAAACAAAGTCAAAGCTCTAAAGATGTTAGTGCTGTCGGGCTGTCATATACCGGATTGGTTTGAAGAAGACAGTAATCCACTTCTCGATGAAAGTGTTGCTGAAGAAGATCTTGAGTTCTACTCATCTGAGTTCAATGCATTCAATCAATGGCACCGAAAATGTCAAACAAATCCGTTTTCATTAAAACAAATTTCGCGCAAAACTATAAGAAATTGTTTGGGAAGAGATGGTTGTCGTCGACTCGAGACAGACGGCGCCCGAGTTTTTGGTGAAGACTTGGAACTGCCGACAGAATTGTGTCAATTCATTAGATTCAAATCACAGGAAGACTTCGACTAATGTTTATTTTGTTTTATTTTTGTTTTGATGTTTTGTTTTATTTAATGTTTTCTTACAATAACTTCATTTCACTTTAATTTGACTTTTATTTAATCTCTTAATTCATAAGTTTTGATGCAATTAACGATATTTTAATAAGCGTTTGATTCATGTCTTTATTTAATTAAAAGTTATTTAAAAATAATTTTATAAAAGTTTTTCAATGAATATATATTTCATTTCAATAAAGAAAATTAAAATTTCAAAACTATTGGTTTGAACTCAATAGAAGTCATTGTTTTATTGATTTTCATCTATTAATAAGACTTTAGATCCAAGTGTTAAGACATAAGACATTTAAACTTTTTATTCTGAAAGCCATTAAAGCTTTGAATCATTTTTTGGTTTTAACTAAAATACGTGAATATTATTCATATTTTTCGAGATTAACAAATTTTTCCCACGAATTGAAAGAGAGATGAGAGGCCTATGAGAAGCACCGGTGGACTTGTATGCGGGCGGACACATAAGAGCTTAATATGCGATTCCTATGGTATTACTCAATGCCTGAACAGCTCAGGTATATTGACCTCAACTTTTGCCAATACTCTACTATAGTATGACTTAATACTAAAGTAATGCTGTATTCAGTTATCACTTAATCCTCTTTGAAATACATTTAAAATTGTTTACGAAATGTTCAAAAGAAAGTGAAGTAATCGTAAAGTTTTGAAATGAATTTCAATAACAATAACAAAAATAAGAATTTATTAAACTTTTTGTTTATTCCGAGAATTTGTTCAAAAATAAGTATTTAATATAAATTTTTTCAATTTTTGAATCAAATTTTAGCGAAAAAATATTTTTTATTAGTTTTTATGGAATTTTATTTTGACTCAAATTTTTATTGACTTCATTTGACCAAAATTTAAGTCATTTATAGAGAAATTGAAAGTTTTTAATAAGACTTCATTTAATTATAATTTTTTGCAATCATTTTGTTTTGAAATAACCATTGAATGAAAAATACAAAAAAATGTTATTTACTCTATTTATAAGTTTATTATTTTTATTATATTTTATTCATTAACCAAATTATTAATTGAAATACCCCTTTGCCTATAAGGGTGGAGTGATGTCTTCGTCTGAATTTCTCAATTCATGAAAATATCTTAAAATTTGTTTGCCCTCTAAGTATGTAAGACATCCCCCTTCGTCAAAGAATAAGGGATGAGTTGCGTTAGGAATCCATACGAGATTTGGAGTGCATTTTATGTTATTATCTATTCGTTTAAATTATAAACAATTGTTTGAAAACCATTTAAATCACAACATATTTGTGTCTAAACTTACGGTCAATCCATAGTTCGCGCAAAAGGGGTAAAATTGGTTTAAACCAACTCTCGAGTAATGTATTTAATCTGTTGTTATCGAGTCTTAACTTTTTCAAAGCTGTCATCCCTTTGAACAGGTCTTCACTAATGGTTTCAATATCATTATAACTCAAGTCTATGGACCAAAGTTTTGTCAAACTCGAGGAAAACCAACTTCTCTTCACTTCTTTTAACGAATTGTGAGCTAAAGAAATCATCTTTAAATTAATCCAAACATTCATTACATTCGTATCAATGGATGATATTTTGCATTTGGTTAATGAAAACGATATAATATTTTCATTTGAAGAGACCTTTCGGTCATAATTCAAGACAAATACATTTGATGGCAAAGAAGTCGATTCCAAATGAAATTCTGTTAGTCTTTGCAACTGTTCAAACACTGGACCCCATTTCCAGTCCTTATCAATCCCAATGTTAATCAGTTTTAATCTCTCCACTGATTTCTGGCCATCAATGATAACAGACATCTTTGATATCGATATATCTCTGATCACTAAATAGTTTATTTCCTTAAAATGATTCCCACTTCCGCTAAACGAATCCAAATCTTCATTTCGTTGATTGAAATCATTTTCTAATTTTCAATAAAACAATTCAATTAAATATAATATCTTTTAAATTATCTTTAAATTAAACCCTTTTATTGTTAATTAAATTCTCATTTAATGAATATTGTAATCATTTTTGAAAATTCTTTTTATATTTTATCATTTAATTGAAAACATTTCACAATTTTTTCAATGTCTTAATAATTAATTATAATTTATTAGACATTTTTTGAAAAACAATTCAAAAAATTAAACTTAAAAATGTTGATTAAAATCCTTGAAATTCATCTGAAGTTTATTATGAGAGAAAAAATCTTAAAAATATTTTAATTGCATTTATAATCATTAAAACTAACAGTGAATTCAATTCATAATATAAATGAATCACTTTTTAAAAGACTTTTCTTTTCACATGAAATGAAATGAAATCTAATTATGAAAATTAAAATCAAGTTTAAAATCACATTCGTTTGGAATAAAAAAAAACTGTTTATTTTGGTAATGAAGAAGTGTTTCCGTAAAAAATATATCGGAAATTGTTTCGGAAATTCCGAAAATATTTTGTAAGAAAATTTGAATGAAATTATTTCTATTTGAACCACACCTGAGATGTGTTTCACTTACAAAACACTTTATTTATGGCACGACTTCTCACTATAAAAATGATTACTTTGTTTCAAACAAGTAAGTGGTAGTTATATAGGGGCACAGGTAGTAGTGGGCTCTTAACATACCTTGACCATCTGGTATGCGTTCACCACTAGATTTAGGACAAATAGTTCGGCGAACAGTTATTAAACAAAATATTATTATTAATATTTGATATAATGTTTGCAAAAATCGTTTCATTTATTCGAAATTTTTAAAAATCTTTGATAAATATAATGAAATCTATGCTATAAAAAGAATATGAAAAATAATATTATAAACGATTAATAAATATATTATATTTTTATATTTCTCTTCCTATCTGTTTATGTGAAGCCCTAAAGAAATATTTAGTTATCTCTGAGAAAAACTAAAACATTATTCCTATACCGAAGTTCACATAACAGTTTGGACTCGGATTTAATTATGTTTATTATATTTTGAATCAATTATTATGATATAAGTCATGCACTCGAGAGTCAGTCCCACACTTCTGGACATTATATGCCGTAATCGACTTATGCCTGAAATTAATTTTCTCGAATAAATAAAATATAACTTTTTGTTGATCTATAGATCTATAACTCAAGAGATTTTATCCTTTATTGCATGAAATGTAATGAAATACAAAAACAAAATTTTCTCTTTATTTGTCAAATACTTTTGATTTGTTTGAAAATATAAATTGAAAACTATATGTAATTCCCTACAAGTGCTCAATAAATATCATATTCCCTAAAATTCATTTTTATTTTCACTATTTTTAATTAATATTTGAAAAACACATAAAAGTATATAAGAATTACTTGAAGCAATGCTTCAAAGCCAAGGCTACCGGTGCTTTCAATAGGTATAAGATTTGAATTGATTTCAAATTCAATAACTCTTTTTGTTATTGAATATAATCCGTAAATCTCTTATTGCACGAGATTTTACAATTCAAACATAATTATCAATGAGTTCTCACTTTATTATTCACTTGTGATTCTGATTACGTGAAAAAATAATATCATTTTATAATTATATTCCTTATTATGTATTCCAAAGTCATTTCAATTCATTTCAATTCATTTTATTTTATTTCTTTATTCAAAAGTAATTGATCTTTACATTGACTTTACATTGAAAATAATTATTAAAACACGACTTGAAATCATTTAAAACTATTAGCAAATAATATGAGAAGAAAATTGTTTTATAAAAAAAACAAATGATTTATGAAAGTAATATCAAAGTGAAGGGAATGTTGTGTTTGATAGGGATTTGTTGGCACTTACTTTAATATACACTTAAATAGCATTGTATTAGAAAAACATAACATATTTACAACAATAATGATTGCCATCATTTTTGGGTCTTATATTCAGTTCAAGGCTTTCTTTGAGTTATTTTTTGAGACTTCTGTCAAATTTATGTTTATTAAGGGATGAGATTTGAGTTGAAATGACATTAAGTAATGCCATTAAAACTAATTAATTGTCAAATTTGTGTCGATTTTTCAAATGATTGATAAATAATAATCAATTAAAACTATTATTTATGCAAACAATTCATACCTACATTTGAATTAATTGTATGTTTTTTCGCTTAATTGAATTTAAGTATAAAATAATAAATCAAAACAAAGTATTGAATAATTTATGAAATGAAAACCTGAAAACTGTTAAACATCAAGAAATTTAATGCATTTTGAATGAAAATCTCAAAAACTTTATGGCAATCATTATTAACAATCGATTGTATCTGAGCTTCAAATCAAACAGCTCTGAGCACTGGTATTACAACTTTCGCACAATTCTTGTCACAGAATTTGATTGACAAACAAAACAAATATTTCGTATTAAAGAAATTCAAATGTCTTTACATTTACTCAAAATTATTCACAGATTTCAATAGTTTTGAAAATATATGATTTGATTGTCTTTCAAAGAGATGTAATACTCGTTGATTCGGATGAGATTGTCGAAGCACTGGTAGATGAAGGTGGGACTGAAGGCACACTATTTCGTTGTCGATTGTATGGCACAAGACTTGAGAGCGAATATAACTTTTCATAATCACTGACTTCAACGTTAGTGATGTGTTGGAACAGACAGGGAGAAGAGATGTCACACTTTTTGGGCAATTTATTTGTGTTTGGACTCAAAGACAATTGTTTTTTAAGATATTTTATCTTTTTGTTTGACTTTTTCGGTCCCGTCAGAGATATGTTTAACGGATCCGAAGTCAATGTCTCGATTTGTTCGTTGAACTGTTTTGCAGCCAATTGTGAGTCAAAGCTAAGGCCAGCCATTTTTCGGTGATCACAGGACAGGTAAAGGGTGTGAAAGCACGGATGTTGTGCCGAATAGTCGCTCAGATTGTCGATAATGTCTTTCCAGAGCACAAATCCAGTGCCCATTTCTGCCAAACATATTTGTAATTGTCGTTTGTCTCGTGATTTTGTCTCTCCCTTATCGAAGATAATCACAGGAACACCAGTTCTCGAGAGTTCCCATTCATGAATGCGTGGCTTTGAATTGCGCCCACCATTTATGAGGTCTGTTTTGGTGAAGTAGAGGTTCACAAGACATCGACCGACATATATGTGTGACTTATGGGCCCGAAAAAAGTTCTCAATTTTTAAGACTTCAGTTTCACTTAAAATATTGGCCTCATATGTGGGCGCCGTTAGATTTCCCAGTGATTTAGACGATCTGATGGCTGTGTGACTATAATGGTTTGGATTGACTCGAGTTTGGGTGTTGTGGTTATGATAATAATTTGTCGACGAGTCGTACTTCTCATTGAAATGAGATATCATTGCCTTCCGTAACATCACATCCGGTCTGTCGTAATCGCTCTTCAAATTCATTTTTATTGATTATGTATTGAATTATTCCATAAAGAATATCACTTTTATTGTCTTCAATCAACGAGAGATCAATTCCTTGCCGACAGTCAAGTGATTGAATTGAATCTAAAGTGAAATAATAATGAGTTATTTAAAGCAATCATTATTTGAAAGAAATTTCAATATTCAATAACTCGTTAAACTTTGAAAAAATGAAAGTATTTTAGAATAGAGTTTATTCTGTATTACAATAGGACTGAAAATTAAGGCTAAAAATGTTTTCGTGTTTTACACCAAATCGTGAGTTCATTCACCGATAAATGTTCGCAGACTTCACATCAAACACAATATTAACAAAAACTTTGCTTCAATACAATTGTCTATATTCTAAAAAACTATGAAATATAATAAAAATTATATAAAATGCAATTCATTTGTGAAAATACTTCTGATATAATGAAAAAATATAAATCATTTAAACCAACGAATACTCAAAAAATAAATTATGTTTTCATTTGAATATAAAATGAAATTTCATTTCAGAACTGAAAAAATGATAAATTATTATATTTTTGATTATTAAAGTATTTGTAATTTATTGTGAAATATAATAATCGAAATATAATTAGTATTATATTTGAATGAAACAAAATTTTGTTATTAAAAAATTTAGTTTAAATATCATAACAATATATATGTAGTTAATGTTTGCTTAAATTCCTTCACGATTTTGTGTTATAAATGTTATATCATATGAAAAATACTCAATATATTCATAAAGTGTTATTTTTATCAATTTATAGTGAAATCATTTCATCAAAAGTATAAACAAAATAAATTATAAAGAAATAAAAGTATTTTATGATTGAGTTATACATGAAATCATTGATGCGATTGAGTTCTCAATTTGTTTGTCGTTTTGTGTTTTTTCCTAAAATATTTTCAATATTAATAGCACTCGTTTGTGGTGTCAGTGGTTTCGGTTGAGCTCTTTTGCACCGGAAGGAAACAAAAAGATGGACAACATATGCATCAGAAATTTTATATACATTACTCATACATATGAAGAGTTACTCAAAATTCAGACTAAATATAATCAGTCACTAAAAGAGGAAATGATATGAAAATACAATTTATTAAATAATATAACATTTCTTCTAATTTAACCTTCATTACAGCTCTCTCTCTCTCTCTCTCTCTCTCTCTCTCTCTCTCTCTCTCTCTCTCTCTCTCTCTCTCTCTCACCCTTTTCTCCCGAATATTTACTCTATTATTAGTTATAAATACAAATGAATTTTGGAATAAATTTTCGAGTGTTTAAAAAATAATGACTAAATTGTGTTTTGAGACAAACCTTTGTTTGCATTGAAAGCAAACAAATATAAGTTTTATTGCAAACCATTTCTACAATTCACAGGTTTTTGTGAAAAATACTTTACAAAAGTCAGATTAAAACTGTATTTACATTGAATTTATGGATGTTTTCTTATTTGAAAAATTAATTCAAACGTAAAACAAGAATAAAATCTCTAAAGCCTTACAATATATATAAAAGAATATTTTCATTCATTTTAGATCCAAATGAAAAATGTAATCATATTTTAGAGCCTTATTTCAGATATTTTCAAACTTTCATTAATTTTATTCAATGACAAAACTGGAAGAATAGGTCAAAAGAAAATAACTTCAAATGTGAATAAAAAATATTGAAAATTTAATTAAAAACTGACTTTAATTAAAATTATAATTGAATTAATTTTGTTTAATATTAATATAAGCGATGAAATGGGTTTGGGTTTGGGTTAGGGTTTGACGAAAACAATTAATAAGATGTCAATCATTATAATAAAAATATTTAATATTTCGCGAATATATATAATATTCAAAACATATTTATCCAATTCTTTGCTCTAATTATATAATTATAAGTCAGTAAACATTGAATGAAAAACAAATTGTCTGAAAATTATCATTCATTTAAACAATGATTAGAATTACTCTTCAATTGAGTTCATTTCATTTAAATAAATATGATTTAATAAGAAAACAAAAACAAAAAAATTATTGCATAATTGAAATGAAAAAAATATAAAAAAAAATTGAAAGAAAATGAAATAAAAAGCACTTAAAACTGAATACCATTTCTGTTAAAAACACAAAAAACTTTTCAATAGTGAAGACAAATATAGTAAAAAACATTATTTTTATGGAAGCTATTAAAGTGTTAGTCAAAGTGCTGTTCATATGGTCGGAGATGAGATGGTCGGGTGAGGTCAGGGCTACATAACTTGTTTGTGCAATATATTCAACGCTTTGTTAAGTCTTTGCTCAACTCTTTTGAGCCCACCTTTAAATTGTCGCCTAATATGACGAATGGCATTAAGGCATTGAAACCATTGAAACCATTGAAACCATTGAAATGCTTTGGTTTTCAATCCATTTCACAGCCGTTTCAAACACTTTAGCAATAATTTCAGTCATGCAATAATTAACAATAAAATGCATTTCCCATTCATTCAGACAAACCATATATTATGGTCTTATGATTATTGTAAAAAAGCTAAAAAACAATCACAAAAATGCCTTCAAGTGATATAATCTTACTTTTGAGTCATGAGAAAGAGTTTTTGTCTCAACATTTTTCATATTTTTTATTCATTTATAACACAATTCATGCAATTGTTGGCAAAGTATTAACAAATTCTATGATTTCAATACATATTCAATCTATCGGTTCATAAAAGTTTTGAAATAAAGGAATTGAAAATAAATGTTAAAAATGACTATTATTTTGTTATAATATAGTATTTCAGGATTTCTCTCAAAACCTAAATATTTTTGTTATATATATTTTTTAATAAAATCTTTGCTTTGATATAAAATATTCAAAACAAGGTTTTCTTTTTTTGTGCTCTCGACTAAAGAAGTTTTCATACCTGTCCTAAAGCTGTGAAATAGAGGGTATAAAAAACAGTGGCACCGAATGTGGTGTAGAAAACATTTGTTTTTGAAAGATTTCAATTGACCTAAATTTTAATTTATTAAACCCTGGATTTTCGACAGATTTATTGATTCGATGATAATTGAAGAGTTTTTGACACCTCTTAGATATTAATGAGTGTACATAGCCTGGATACAAAAGTGACCATGGTTATTATAGTGCAAAATATTTTTCATTATTTAAATATAATTTCGACACAATTTGCAAAAGTTATCTTATTTTTTGATTAATTGATAATTTGTTCACAAAATGAGATAAAAAGATAAACTAATTTTCGAAAGACAACTACTAATGGAGTGAACGGTTTGTATAAAAAAAATGAAAACTTATATAAAGTTTAGAGAATATAATCTATTGTGCAATGGATTTATTCATTAAGGATTGAGATTTTCCTTTCTTTGCGTCCTATTTAGCACATTATTGAGAGGAATGGGAGGAAATGGAGGTGAAACCTAAAAAGCCATCGTTTCAAAGGTTGAATACATTAAATGAAAAACAAAACACAAGACGTTTTGAATGATTTCTTGTATACAATATTAAATGAGGAAAACATTGACTACAAATGCCTGACCACTGATTGCTTCACTGAATAAAAGGAGATTTAAGTCACGACACAATAATTGCTATAAAATAATACGAAAAATAAATCTCTTTTAGATATGTTAGTATTGAAGCAAAAATTGTATTAAACATTGGATTAGTTATTCAATAGTTTTTATTCACTCTTTGACTCTTCTCTAACAAAAACTCTTATTATTCTTATTATTATTTTGTATACAATTTATATGAATAAAAATATAATTAAATTTTATTGTTTGGTATTTGAAATGTTATTTGTTTTTCAAGACATGATTCAAACAATTCAGCAATTGTTCAAAAACTGATTATTTTTTAATTTTCTACAAAAAACTTATTTAATTCTATCTAAAAATAATGTCTAAAAATATATTATAAGATATTAAACAAATTATTTTCCAACAAAATTGGTTTCTTCCGCATATCTCGGGATAGTTTAGTGACTGAACAGAGGAAAGGTATACAAACTTCTCTCGAGCGCCGATGAGCTAATTATTGGATTTTTGTTGAATTAATATTATATTTAATCAGTAATTAAATCCAATAAATAAAGATTTTTCGACAAATTGAGTCAATTATTGCTCTATAGCTGAATACGAGCACAGGTATGATAGAAGTCCATCAACTACTGGTAACCCATATCTTTCGGCAAAGAGTTAGCCATCGCTTATGTTTAGACAAACCTTCAATACCTTCAATGCTCTCAACGCCTGAAGTTGTTTACAAATATATCATTAAATGATCGCTAAATATAAAAGCAGTTTATTTTGATCTTTAATAAAGAGTTGAATTATATTAAGATTTTATTGTTTTGTCAGACAAGCAATTAATGGGCCATAGCTTCAGGTGTTCACTGTTTGTATTATAACAACAAAACAAATGTATATTAATTGTCAAAATTGTATGAAATGTTTGAATACTATCTAATTATGATTAATAGAGACAGAGGTTTAATATTTCGTGAATTTCTATAATAGGTCTCAAAATCAATGCAATGCTCTCTAAGCCTTTAATAGAGTCTAAGCCTTTTAATAGCAATTGAGGCAATCATTTGCTGTAAATTGTGGTCAAATATAACTATGAATTCATTGAACTTTTCTTAGTTTGTAATTCAATTCAATGACAAAAATAGATATCAAATCAAATCATAAAATTAATTCATATTTTAACTGAAAAATAAAAAATGATTTGTTTATTAGCGATGTTTTGAACTCATTTTGGAGGAAAAGTTTTGCAATTATTTGTTTTGAGATAAAAAAGTTTAATTAATATTAAAATTAAATATATTTTTTATGTTTGAACCAAAAGTCTTAACAAATGCTTAAATTTGATTATACAGTATTTTTATCATAAGTTCCGCGAAAATCATTCAATATTTTCTTCTTGTAATTTAAAACTTATAATCTTTTTAAGCAATTTTTTGCTTGTTTTCAATGTTTGAAAAATAAGATCCCAATTAAGACCCCGTTATTTACTGCCAAATAATTTTCAATTATGAATACCTGAACTGAATTCAAATCAGAAAAATTCATTCAAATTATTTAATTAAAGACAAAATTTTATAAAAGAATTTATTTTTAGCCATAAAATAGTTTTAGTCTTTCTTTTCATTTTGATTATGTCTTTAAAATTAAAACTAATTTTATATTCATTTTATTTCTAATTTTGTTGTTACGAAAAATTTTTATTTTTTGAGATAATTTTCATTAGAAATGAAGAAATTATTAGAAATGTTGGCAAAAGTATTTTATAATAGATTTTATCTTCAATTTTAGTGTATTACGAATTGGACTGAATTTAGTATAGAATTTATTTTTGAAAAATAATTTTTTGTGAACAGTTGGATATCACTAGAAATACTCAAAATTGAATTCATCCTCAAATATACAAATATAAATATTTTGACTAAAAGTCATATAAATTGTATAACTAATTATATTTGTGAAAAATGGGGTCATTTTGCTATCAAAATATTATTTATTTAAACATTCATTGATTTAATTTATATTTTTGAATGCCTTGAAATGTGAATACAATTTATCATAAATAATATTTTCATTTTATTTTTAAATATTTTTTTATGAAAAATATATTTTGTTTGAATTGAAGCTAAGATTAACTGTGTTTTAATGGTTTTCAAAAAATTGATTTCAATTTATTCGATGAACTGTTAATTGAAGACAAAATTATTCAATTAAATGAAATAATTTAATGCTTTTTATTATCATTAATTCAATTGCTTTTAGCATTGCTTACAAACAAACGAATTAATTGTTTTGGATTTCTATGTCATTAGTTCAGCAAAATATAATATACTCTCAATACTTGTATTTAATAAATATTCTGTAATACAGAATATCGATTATATACCCCTTAGTGTTGTTTCCCACAAATATTGTTTTACAACTTATTAATGAATCAGTTGTTAATAGAGTAGAAATTAATGGACTTTTTGTTGGCCATAATTTCCTTATTTGATGTCTTAAAACAAACATTTCTTACACTTAATTGCATTTAATTGTTGTCTACTTTGTCTCTATTAATAATATAACAAAAAATATATTTAATTGCGATAATATCTGTTCCTAAAACCAAATTACTTTTAGATTTTTATCGTTTGGATATATTTTGAGTGAATTAAACTCATTCTCAGAATATGTTTGAAAATATTTTTGATTATAAAATTGATAAAAATGAGTGCAAATGATAAATATCGATATAATATATCAACTCTTATATACAAAATATCGAAATCCATTCCATAGACACGAATGTTGAGAATCTATTGATAATATAGTTATACTAATCGTCAATAAATACAAAATCTCAAAACAAACGGCTTTATTATAACGGTATTTGAATGTAATTTATTTCTCACTCATTTTTCTCAAAATTAACACCAAATTCAGTTCAAAAGCCTTTCAATGAATTCAAAAATCAAAAGTTATTTCAATACAAAAAAAATTGTAACGAAAAGGCTTCAAAAGTATCACTAAATATAAATAGCATTTATTCAATGGTTAACAAAATGTGAAAACATTGCAATCAATAATAAATCTCTAATTAAATGGAAATCAAGTTTTCATTTTTGTTGTCAATCCATTAGAAATTTTTTTTTATCCAAATTTAACTAATATTTTTGCAATCAATAAAATTTATTTTTTGAACTGTTCTCAATCTTGGGTTTAATTGTTATTATATTTTATTTGAAAACTATATAAACAAATAAAAAGTCATTAAATCAAAAAAATCACAACAAAATTATTCAATCAATTATTAGAATATAAATAATTATAGCAATAATAAAATATATTTAAATTATTGTTTTCATTAAAATTCCAAAACTTTTTAAAATAAATAAATTAATTATAATTTATTAGTTTTAATAAAAACAAATTGAATTTAAGTCAAACTTTTTTATTGTTGCATTCATTCACTGTTTGGCATTTGATTTAATATTATTTCATTTGTATTATAATTACAATGATATGAATCTCAGATAAAAGAAAATTATTTTCGCAAAACTTTCATGAATTATATATTCTATAAAATATTGATTTAAAGATTAAGTAATTGTTTTTTCGTCTAAAATATGCAATGATTTCAGTATTTTTCAATTACTCGACAAAAATCACAAAAAAATCTCAACCATAAAATGATTTTTGGCTTTTCATTGAAACAATTACTTTTGTAATAGATTTTAATAATAAAAAATAATATTAAAATATTAATAATTTTTGGTCAAAACATTGAATATTTATTAGTGAAGGAAATAAAACAAAAGATTAATTAGTTTTGACCTCATTTTCTCCATTGTCTGAGAGAAATATTTTTATATTGTCTTTAATGTCATTTAGTTTATTGACATTCAAAATATAAGTCTTAAAGTTGTTTTGAATTGTTTTATTCCCATAGGTTTTAAGTATGAAATTCTCTGCAAGAATTGATAAATGAGTAAAGACTGTGAAAATATAATATGTTTTATGCCATAAATTGTGGCAAAAAAAATGATCGATCATTACATAAGAGATATAAATGACGGTAAAGTCGTCTTGAAATTGGTGTCAAAAATCACGAGTAATTTTGTTTTCAATTCTATTTTTTGAGGCATTTTATAAAAAATAAATTGCAATAAGTTTTGTATGATTTCATTCACTGAAAACACAAATTAAATATCGAAAGTCAGAGAATAAATATTGATATACTGTATGTAAATGTGAAGGATATCTATTGAAACTTTTCATACACTATTACATCAATATATACACACTCTCTCAGACGGATGTTTCACCGGATATACCGATCCCTGTCTGAAATTTCAAGTATTTATTTCCGATTATTTCACTCTATTGGAAATGAAGAATAACTTCACAAATCATTAACTCTTTTGTTCTTAGAGTTTATATGAATATAAATTCATATAAAATATACAAAAATTGTATATTATTTGAAAATCTACTGAAAAATATTTCCAGTTTATTATGTATTAAACAGTTTTTTTAACATATGTTTAAACATTCAAATTATAATCATTCAAATGATTGATTCAAGTCTTTTCGAGTCTATTATTTTTATGCCTAACTTTTGAGATCATAATCAAAGAGTCGAACAATAGTTGATATGAACTAATGTTTTAAGAATTCAATACTACTTAAAGAAAGTCATTTTTTTCAATAACCACTAGACTCTAGTGACTAGAGAAAGACCTCAATTAAATAGCGATTAAATCATTGAAAATACAAAAAACATTTGAATCCAAAGACATCAGAGAAAACGTTACGAATGAATCACATCTGAGGTTAAGTCAGGTTTTTATATACATTATATGAAACTTATAATAAACTTATTTACATATACACTGAAATACTCACAATTTTTTCTAATAATAAATATAAATAAACTGTAATTTAATTCACAGAATATAATATTGTCGTAAAAAAGACTAATTTTATGCCATTATAAACATAATTCATTTCACGTGAATATTATTTTTTATTATAATTTCAAATGTCATTAATGTTTTGTTTCTATAAATAATATAAAGCATTGAATATAAACATAAATATTATATAATTATTAAGATATTTCATAATTAAAGTATTTTTTGAAACATTTATATTTTCACAGATATTCATGAAATGAAATGAATTTGATTTAAAGTATTGTATATATTATTGATATTTTAACTCTTTATATAAAATAATTATTAAAAGAACTATTATTTGATTGTTATATAAATATTATCCTAAAATATAGTGAAATATATTAAATGTGATAAAAATTTGACTTTAAATGAATGAATGAATGAATTGTTAACGAATTCATGGATCAGTAAAACTTGAAACAGTTTTTGTCATTTAATATAAAATTCATTTAAAAATATATTTACCATTTATTTGGGTTTAATTTCCGTAAACTATAAACAAATTTGAAAATTATTATTATATAAACAATTGAAACGAATTTCTCGAAACAGATTACGATTGAGAATAAGAGTCAAACAAATACTCAAATCAGTAACCATTGGATTAAACCATTGAATAAAAGTCACTCAAATAATGATAAGTAATAGCCGTTGTCTGGAGTTGTATTGATAACTGAGATTTCAATACCTGTGCTTATATTCAAATGAGAAAACTTTCAATTATTTCATTAATGAGTTATAATATCCAAATAACATATGTTATGTGATTCACAACTTTTGAATTCGCTTCGAAACAACTTTCCCAAAGTTTGCAACACTTATACACAAAATGATTTGATAAATATTTAACAAAACTTCAAAACTATTGAATGGGTTTATTTGGTCTCACATAACAACAACGAAAGGAAATTTACGATTCAATTGATTGAAGAATATCTTAGAAGTATTGCATTAAAGCATGCAATCAGTTGTCACTAACCAATGGATCCACCAATTCATTCAAAATAGCCTCTTCTTCTCAAGGCTTGTATTACCAGTATTTATGAACGATATCACTTAAGATTGTTTTGTGAGAGCACCGACACTACACTCTTCTCAACTGGTCTCAAACTCATATGATGGACAGACAGCCAGTCCTGTAAAGATATATGTTTTTCATAGAGTAATGGCTTGTATTTATTACACGACAACCGGTTTTGTGAGTCTATAGACGATCACCGGTTGTCTTGTCTCACAAAAAACACATTCATTGAATACATTCAGTTATTCTCACATATCGTTCAATACTTTACAAACCGATTCCCAGAATTGATTTGATTTGAATCAAAAAAAATTATATTTTCAACGAAATATAAAGTATTTTTCAAATTAATGCGATTTTCATAACAAAAACAAAATACTTTTAAGTGTTTTATTATTATAATTATTGTTCACTTTTTCGATTAATATGCGAACGAATTAATCAAATATTTTTTTAATTTAATTAATTAATGGATATTTTGTAAGAGTTTATCACAAAATTATTCCCAAAATAATAATATCTTTAATTAAAAATTTATTAGAATATAAATATAATTATTTTCAGTTCTCTCAAAGTTTCACTCAAACACTCAAACACTCAAACCCTTGAAAACTCATATAAAAGATTATTTCAGTAAAAGTTATTTTGTTTTCTTTATTCAATTGATTACAGAATTATTGATATATTAATTGTTAATTAAATTCATTGAACGTATGAAATAAATATATGTTTTGTGTTAAAGATGGCATTCCTTTGGGTTTTATTTGTTGTTTAATTATATGAAAGAATCAAAATTAATTTGAAGGCAAAAACTGCAGAATTAGTGCAGAATTGTGTTCAAAGTTAGCGATCGATAGAAAAGTGACGGAAAATAGTGTTTCGTCTGGTTTTTGGCCAAAGAATCCAAAGAACGCAAACTCACTGTCAGTGAAGACTTCAATACAAGCATCGGATCAACAGAAATACGTAACACTTGTATTGAATGCATTTATATCCCGATCACAAGAGCAGACTCTCGCCCATCGACGCCGACCAACAAGACCAGAGCACCGGTATTAACCCTGTGCCACATCCTCTGCTATAATACTTGTATTAAAGTCAAACCAATACAATATTTTGTGTTAAATAACTTTTAATATAAATATTTCTTCGTTTTAGAGTCACTTGAATTACGCCAACTGTTGCTCAGACCAGAAAATTGTCATCGATTTTAATTACAGTCAATTCAAACAAATCATTAATTAACGAAAACATCGTTTACTTTAAACCCATTATCGACAATATTTCGCACATTATCTCAAACAAAGCTTTGGTTTCAAACTTAAGGTATGATTTTTCACATTATTCTCAGTTATATTATTCATAAAATTAATATTTTTTAAAATATTTCTTAAATATTAATGTCATTTATAAGGATATAATTCTTATAATCATTTTTTTCTCTATGAAAACTGATTAATAGTTTATGAAATATGAATTAAATGAACAAAATGTTTGAAATATGAAATATAATATATTTTATAATGTGTTTGAATGTCTCACATATTATAGGCTTTTATAATACGAAATAATACATCAATAATAGACTTTCACTTTATTTGTTTCATTTATTATTGCAAACATTTATTAGAAATACAATAAAATTACTATAAATTAGCTTTTATTATAAATATTTTTCAATGGTTTGAAGCGCTTTAATTTAATTACAAATATTATAAATAATTTTTTTATTATTTTGAGATAATTTCCACATTTTTTCAGTTATTTACAAAATTTAATCATTTCTTTAATCAGTGTTTGATTGCTATAAAACAAAATATTTATTTGTAATCAATTGAAAGCCAATTGAATTGAATGTTTATTTGCTTTCAATTTATAGCACAAATGATTGTCTTATGTAATCAAATGACAATAAAAGTGGTCTAAATATTACGAAATTTCGAGATTTATAATGTTTTGTGGATTTAATTATAGTTTGGTTAAGGTTTGCAACTTATATAACCCGACTCTCAGAAAAATCATTTCTTTAAGCCATGGATATTATCCACGAAATATATTTCAACAAAAATCCATTTGCAATAAAATCAGTCAATTGTTTCTCAACTTTTTCTCTTATATTATATAATATTATATTATATACACTTTTATGTGATATAAAACTTCGTTTAAATTTGTTATTTCTTATATTTGAGTGAATTTGACTCCAATTTGTTATTCATATTTACATTCTTAACACTGATATGAAGTGACAAAACAGACAGTAATTCAAAGCAAAACATTAACTAAAATATAAATGTATTGAAAACTGTTTTCAATTCAATTTTTATCTCATTTCCTAATAAAAGATTTCAAGAATTTCTTTTTTATTATCATTTTTTCTAATGAAAAACTAAGTCTTTTAGAAGAAAATGTTAAAAACATATGCCTTGCTATACAATTGAGTACATCCCTGTGCTTCTAGACTATATACAGTACATTATTATCACTTTATACAGAATCTATTGTTATTTCAAAAAAAGTGATTGATTTTAATACAGAAAAAAAACAGAATTTTTATTATTTTCGCCAAAAATGTCAAAACATAAAAATAAATGAATATTTCCTTTATTTGAGGCAAAATCGAAAGTCTATTCAAAAGCCAAAATACAGTGGTTTCCAAATCTGGATTCATCTCAAAATAATTCAATTTTCTTTATCTGCATTGAATTTAAGCCGAAAAGGCTTTCAGTGAATGTCTCTTATATTTATTACATCAATGTTTGACATTTTGATTATTTCTCCACTAAATGACTATTACTTTGAAAAATGAATTTATTCTTATTTTCAAGAATTTCGAAACATTTGAATGAATTTAATAACAATAAAAGCATAAAAATACTCAAATAAAATATAATATACGCTAAGAATAAACTCAAACTCAAGACTAAAACAATTTGCGTTTCAATTAATGTATTATTTAACGAGAATGACCAAGATCATTGATAAATGAGAATTAAGCTCATAATCAATATTAAAATTCAATATAAATGTCTGAAAAACATGTTTTCAATCTTGAAATTTCACTCAATTAGACTTCACGTCATTATGATTCTGTTTACCATTAAATGTGAAGTATTTTTAAAATATTTTAGAATATATTTTATAATACTTAATATGTGTTAAATAAAAGCAAAATAAATAAACTATTCATTCAATAGTGAAAAGAATATTATTAAACAAAATCCGATTAATCTCTAAAGTGGTTAAAAATTCATTTATAAATATCATAAAATAAACCTTTTTTTTAATAATATTCATATATTTTATGAAACTTTTTATACATATTTACTTTAATTAAAAATTTATTTTAAAAATAAATAATCAAAAGTCAAATGAAAATTAAAAATCAAAGTAAAAGTTAATAATAAAAGTATACAATCGTTGAGTTGATTTGAAGACGTGATTTGATTTGAAAACTTTTTTAGTTTAAACATTGGTCTAAATCTCAGAAATTTTTATAACATTTTACTGGAAATTGATTTCATTTTCACAGAACATAAAAAACAAAAAATTATATTTTGCCTAAAATTTATTGCATTTTTATATTTGTTTTCTTTTAAAAAGTATATAAAAATCCAATTTAATAAAAAAAGTCAATAGATTTGTGAGAATAAAATATATTATAAAAAATGTCAAAATATTTGATAAAAATTTATATTAAATTTTTACTCTCAACGGATAATCAAATTTGTTGGTTCGGGGTATAAATGATTCCTTTAATATCTCACAAGTGGATCATTTGAGTTATTTTATTAATTATATAATTATATTTGACATCATCTTATCGAAGACCATTTTAGACCAAGGTTAGACCATTTTAGAGTGTTGTATTTTGCGGGTAATCGTTGAGAATATTCCTGAGTATAAAATGAAATAAAAGTTTTTTGAAAACATTAAGACTTGAACATTAAATCTAAACCTATATTGCAATTGAGAGCACCGTTAGGTTAGGTTAAAAGTAAACAACTGTCGATATATTGGGAGAAAATCAATACTTAATACGTGTTGAACATTATATAACAGTTTTTATATATTGTGAAAAATTGAGAAAATCTTTTAATATTAGTATTCGGTAAACATTTTTCGATCATATTTTTGACATTATTTTCATATTAAGAAATATTTTTCTCAAAATTTATATTTAATTTATTTTGAGTTTTGAAATAATTTTTTGTTGAAATAATTTAACGATTGATTTGAAACTACTTTATTTTCTCTCATTATTATTAGGTTTCTCTCATTATTTCTGATATGATTTGAAGTATAAAAATAGTAATTAAAAGCAAATCTATTTATCAGTTAAATGCAATTAATGTAAAGTTCTCGAAAACACTCTTATTTTGTTTAATCTTTAGTATTTGAATATAGATTGAAATTATAGATCAATAGTAAATATAATTTTAAAAGTTTGAAAACATTTGAGAGAAACCAATAAAATGAGAAATTTTTCCAAAATGTTTTGATTTGAAAATACATTTACTTTAAAAACTCAAAAGTGTTTGTCGTAAAAATAATTTTAAATAATATTAAATAATTTCTGATTTTCTGAAAAACTTATAAAAAATCAGATAATTATTTGTTATACTTTTCAAGTGTTTTATAACTATTTGTAAATTAATATATAATCTAAAAAGTGAACACATTTTAAAGCCTTTCTTAACATTGAATGAAATAAATCTAAATATTCTGAGACATAAAACAATTTCAAAATGAAAAATAAATGAGTTTTGCGTTGAAATTGATATCAAAGAAAAGGATTCATTAAATGTTAATTGTGTTTAACATTAGGATTACATTAATTACCAAACATTCAGACATTTAAGCCTTAAAAGTGATTTATTATTCATTTTAACCAATTGTCGAAGATTTCAATTAAATACAATTAATCTGTTTATTAATATAAACTTATTTGTATTTATGGTCTCAAGTGTTGACAAAAACTGCAAACTTTGTTTCAAATCTTATGAATCTTTTATTGAATTCATGAGAAGTGAATCAAAAGCTTTCAAAACTATTGTGTTTTCAAACATATTCACAATAATTTGAAATTCAAATTTGTTTCAATTATTTTAAATTTTTTTTGCATTTAAACATTAAATTTGCATTAAATATGTTTTAAATATTTTAATTTAATTAAATTTTATTGAAAATCTAAATACTTTGCTATTATTTAATATTAAAGAATATGATTTGAATACAAATTGAGTATAAACTCAATGTTTGTTTCATTTGTTTCAGATTTTATTGATATCGTTGTCAAACAAATCTCATATAAAATGAAATTCAACGAAAATATTTGGATTTCGTCTCTTATAATAACTGTAATTATTTTAACTCTTATGACAAGAATGAATGCAAGTGAAGGTAAATATGATTTTGTTTATTATATTATTTATAATAACTTTATTTTTATTATTACTTAAAAATATTATTAAAGAAATGACAAGAAATTCATGTTTTATTATAACACGAATATTGAGAATAATCTTAACACTAAAAGTCTTATAATGAATGACATTATCATTAATTTATAGTAAAATGAAAAATATTTATATGAATTGAAAGGATCTGAAATTGTAAGCAAAAATGTTAAGAATTTTTCATTCATTTATTTTCTTTTCACTGATTTTAATAATTTTTAGCCAAAAAATATCTTTCATTTTTTATAAGAAATGACATTCTTTTGTTGAAGACATCATTCATTTAATATAATTATAACCGAGTTTTAGACGAAAATCAATTCAACAATAAATATAATAAAAGTATAACTTCTGTATTACTGTATATAATCCGTAATACTTTTCTACACATTATTTCATCTCATTTTATGTTAAAATTTATTTAAATTTTATTAAATAACTTTTTATAGAGTAATGCAATTAAAAACTCTTTTAATGAAATCATATTAATTATAAAATGAATTATCGCTTCATTTTTCCCAAACAATAGGCTCAACGAATATAAAGTTAAACCTATAATGAAATGAAGATTTATATTCATTTCATCGTTTAATTCGTTGTATATTTTCGTAATACAATAGACAAAAACCAAACAAATATTGCCAACAAATATGTTATATAACAAACAATACAAACAATTATTTTTATATAAAAGAAAAGCTAAACAAAGGTTTCGACAGAAATATAGTAAATATTTGATAAGAATTTCATCGAAAGTTTGTTTTCATTGATTTTCGCTTTTGTCGAACAAAACAAAAATATATAATTATAAGAAATTTGTTGTTTTTGTCCTTTTTTTACCTCTAATTCATTTTCTTCAATTCCTTTGACAAGAATCCGATTCTTCTTTGGACGACTATTACGGACAGGACATCGAAAATATTCTTCAGAATCCACAGCAAAATATCCTAAATGACAAAAGAAGTTGTGTTCGAAGATCTGGTAGTTGTGACCACAAACCCAACGACTGCTGTCCAAAATCTGGTACAGTTTTGGCTTTTCATTATTTCTCATTTCATTTTCATAAAAGCATTAACAGTATTGATAGCACCTTGGTAATGTGGTAATGTGGTAATGTGGTCATGTGGTCATGTGGTCATGTGTGGGAGTGTGAAGTTTGGGGTCTATTTGGCTGTAAATGAACTTATAATAACTTTTATATTACTATTGATAGAAATAATTCAAAACTAACTTTGCATTAATAATACATTAACTTTTGCTCCATAAGTGTGTCGTTGCAACCTTTGGGGCACAAACTGTCGTTGTCAAAGGCTTGGACTCTTTCAGGTTTAAAAACTTTTTCTTTAAACCAATTGATTGAAAAATGATATTTAATGTGAAAAACCATTTATACCCAAACGCACAGAAATGGGGAAAACGTTAATATAATGTCTAGAATTCAATTAAAGGAACGCTCGAAGAATTGGTATCAGAGCTCAAGTCTAAAGTGTTGTCTCTCTTTTACATTAAGTCTTTGTTTTGTATTTTAAATTAGTTTTACTTTTTGTGAGTTTTATTCATAAATATAATATTATTTTCTCTTAATTGTCTTATTTAATCACAAACTAATTATTTAAAAATAATACATATATTCAATGTTTGAAAAGTTTATAAAAAATTCTATAAAAATTAATTTTCATAAGACATTGAAAACAAAATCTAATGAATTATTGATTGAAATCATAAGTCTTGCCATTTATGCCAAACCTTACAAAAGTTGATGTATTTATTCACAAAACAAAATACAATTCAAATGGCATTAAAAAACAATAGATTTGTTAATGAGAAAAATTTGTCTAAAAATTCTTTGAACACATTTTCATATCTAAATTTTCTTTAGTAATGATTGGTTTCTCTCAAAAATATTGACTCAAAAATTGACTTTTATTTGTATTCAATCTCTATCTTAACGTCAATTCATTGCATAATTATATGAAAAAGTTTTGTTTATTATCGACAAATTTGTTTATAACAAATCAAATATTTGTTTAACTTTAAATTTAATGTTATTTTTCAAAATATTTATTATAATTATATAAAACTTATTTTAATATTTTTTTCTTAATTAAAATCATTTAAAAAATATATTATATAAAAATATATCGAAAATTGATTGAAATATTATTTTTTATGTCAAACAAAAGAGTAGTTATTTGTAATGAAAATATTAATTAGTGTTATATTCAAAACGAATTCACATTTCCTATAATCTGATGTAAATGTTTGTATTCATGTCCTGTTTGCAAGATTTTAACCACAATTACTGTAGAATTAATTGTTTTTATGTGAATTAAAAATAAAATTATAATTGCATTCAATTAAAGAAAAGAGAAATTTGAACAAAAATAGGCAATAATGGCATTGAAGGAGAAATTTAATCAAAAATTCTTCAAATACTCTAATATTCTGTTAAAGAATCGAAAATATCATCAAAACTAATAAAATGGAAACAATTTGATCAGAAAATACATTTGAGATCAAAAATATTTTATATTTAATGGACTTTTGTCTGAAGAAAATACCGGTAATTGAAAATTATGAACAAAATATGAGATGCCGTGAAAGGAACGGAAGGAACGGGAGGAACAGGTAGACATTCAGTAGATTGAAAGTGAAATAATATTCTGGACGTTATTACTGTTGTGTTGAATGCCATCTATTGATGAGTGCATTGAATGCATTCTATGGCGAAACTGATTGACAAACAGAGACTCAATAATTGTTTTCAATTGTTTTTCTTCAAAACCAAACGTTTTCTTACAATTGATTTCATTATTAATTACTAATATTTTGTCTTTAATTTAGTTTTTTGTTATTAGAAGTGCTTTAAATGATATGAATTCAAATGTTTGGCTCATATTGTGATTAATGGGCTCTCATTTGACCAGAAATATTGAAACCAAACGTAATATCAATAAAGTTGAGTCCAAAACAAATAGCGATCCGAAGAGTTGTGACAGAAGTCGTCGGAAGAGTTCCATCGATTCGGTGTCCACTCCTGAGTATATCACCTCATCAGCGATCAAAGCCATCGGAAGCACCAGTAGTTGGAGTAAAGCCCAGACCGTTGGCCACAACAGTCACCACAAGATCACAATTCCCGCAGAGATTGTCGTCGTTAGCGACGGGTCGGCCAAAGAGGACAGTCAGCAGACAATCACATTTCCGCCACCATTCAAGCCATTGATACCAATTGGTTACGAAACGCTATCACAAACACATCCACAGATCAGATCAGATTATGTCATCGACTTTGGTCTCATTGTTGAACAGCATTTGAAGAGTAGATCCGAATTTGTGGCTAAAGAACAACAGAAACTGATTGATAGGATCAAAGACTTGGATCTAATCGTGTCTTATATTTCTAATCAGTTTATTATCGAAAGACAGAAACGATTGATTAAAGTGTCCGAAAACTTGTCGAAAGTCGAAGAGATTTCGACTTTAATAGAAAAGTGTGAAAAAGATATCAATAATTGTGTCCATAGTTTGGATCAACTCAACAACTCTTTGCCTAAAAGCCAATCCTTAGAGAAGTTTGAATTCCCGAAAACGGGTTAAAATCAAAACATTTTTATTAGTTTTAAAGAAATTTGATTTCATTTCAAAAATCATAACTCATTGAAATGTCGTCTCCAAGTCCTGGACCGCTGACGAGCGCACAGTCACTACTCAGTGGAAGTATTGGTTCGCGAAGAGTGAGCAATAGTTTTGGAGGAATAGCTTTGGGTCAAAGTGGAGGTCAACCCTCGGGCCCCTTAACGCCTCCTCTGTCACAACATTCACAACATTCTCCGAACTCTTCATTTTTGGCAAATTTTTCTTCTCGTCTGATCTCTAATAAGACCCGATTGCCTGAACTCATGGACATCACATCTGGTTCTCTGTCCAACAATTCAAGTCTTTTAGGTTTTAGTGCCGGACGGTTCGGTTCCGGACATACATTCGGAGTAGTCGGTGGCTCTGTTGGTGGACCCCCTGCGCCGTCACTCGATATGACAGAGTTTCCAACTCTGGGCGGAAGTAATTCAAACAATGTATGTCTTAATGGTCTTTGAATTGGCTTTCATTTAATGTTATTTTCGTTCAGTTATTATCCCATAACTCAGGTTCGGGTCGACCGGCATATGTAGGTATGGTTAAGGACAACACGACATCCAATTCCTCATCCAATGAGTTCAACATTCAAAGTGAAGACTTTCCGGCACTTCCCGGCTCTAACTCAAGCCTTCACTTCGGGGGTAATCATAACGATAACTCTTCACTGAACAGCGCGTCGGCTGTTATGTCATTGGGTGCCAACAATATGACGGCAGGAATGGGTCAACACTCGGGCCTTATTAACAGCGGTGCCGGCGATGCGAATCTGAAGTACAAGAGAGGCATTCAGACCAACAAAGACGGCAGAGTTACCAACATTCCGATCGGTATGGTTACAGACCAGTTCGGAATGGTTGGGCTCTTGACGTTCATTAGAGCCGCGGAATCGGACCAAAACTTAGTCTCTTTAGCGCTGGGAACAGACTTAACAACACTCGGACTTAACCTCAACTCTAATGAGTAAGTCTTCATTCAATTGTCTTTTGAGTTGATTTTAAATCATTGGTTTGTTTGCAATCTTCAGACCATTGTATCAGACGTTTGCCGGCCCCTGGAGTGACCAACCCCTCAAACCCCCAGAAATTGGTATTAATTCTATAAAATTTAAGTTCTTATGAATACCTAATGTTTGTCTCAATGAAGACTATCCGGTGCCCACCGAATACCTGATCAACGCCTCCATCAGAGACAAGTTGGCACCCCTTAAGCTCAACCGTTATGGGGACGACCTCTTGTTCTTCCTCTTCTATATGTACGCCGGAGATATCATTCAAATATTAGCCGCCAGTGAATTGTGAGACCATTTTTGGATCACTTTATTTGCAGTCATTTGTAATGAATGTTCTCATCGAATGATAGGTATGTCCGGGACTGGAGATACCATAAGGACGAGAGGGTTTGGATCACTAGAGCACCGGGAATGTTGCCCTCAGACAAGCAGCCCACGTATGAAAGGGGAACGTATTATTTCTTTGATCCCCACAATTGGAGGAAAGTCGCCAAAGAATTTCATTTAGAATATGAGCGCCTGGAGAACAGACCGGCCGCCGCCGCCTTCTCTAACGCTCCCCTCTCTTCATAACAAAATAATTGACAACAAATTCATTATTAATTCAATTTTTAAATAAAAAGAATTGAAGTTTTATTCAAACATTTCGTTAACATTATTTTCAATCATTTTGTGGTCAAATCAGATCTTATGGACAGAAGAACTTGAGATCAAAGTTATATTCACGCAATTCTTTGTTAATTGTCTTCAAGAGTGGATTCTTTGTTCTACAACAATGACCGTTGAAGTCGTCTAAATCCAGTGCCCATACCATAGCACCGCCCAATGCGTTGTCTTTTATGAAATCAGTCTTCTGTATGATGTGATCCCTATCGTCATAACCGACCCATTGATCCCCTCTATAAGCATAGGGACCGGTGATTATTGGCTTTCCTTTCAACAGATATGTGTCGACACGTTTTGTCCAATCGTTTTGGATTATATTAATACAGATCTCATAATAGGAAAGAAATCCCTTTTCCTTAGTGTAAACGCCTTCACTTCCCGTCCCATTGACAGCAGCACCGAAATCATTGACCTCAGAGTCCAATAGTCTGAACGTTCGGCCATAAAAGGGAATCCCAAGTATTATTTTATGAGAGGGAACACCTTTTCTGATCCAATGGTTGACAGAGAAGTTGGCGTTTAATAGCGAATCACTGATGTCTATGGCGTTCGGGTGAGGGAAGAGTGGCGAGTGATGTCCGGCCACAACACTACCACTTGTGTGGAAGTCATATGTCATAAGATTAATGAAATCCAAGTTAACCATTAATGCGTTGAAGTCGTAGGCGTTGTCCACAATGTTTTTGACGGCGCCGACAGCACCGGTCAATAGCAGATGTTTGGGCTGTTTATTGAATGCTAAACGCAATTCTCGAATCAATTTCGCGAAATTCAACTTATCGGTGGCCGGACCCATACCACAGTCAGACTGCCAGCACCGGGGGTACTCCCAGTCCAAGTCCAGGCCATCGAAGTCATGTCTTTTTATGAATTGAATGACATTTTCGATGAAATTCAAACGATTTGTTTGATTGCTAACGAGACGAGAATACTTGTCCCCTACACTATCAGCCCAACCTCCCAGTGCTATCAATACTTTTAATTTGGGATTTATTTCTCTCAAAGAAGTAATCTTTTGGTAATATTTGTTCTCAATGTCTGTGCACTCATCCGATGATCTCATTGTCAGAGTTTGGTTATCGAGAACAGCGAAGGCGTATATGATATGTGTGCAGAAGAAAGGGTTAATGTGGTTGGGTGTGAAGTGTGCTGATTCTGATCGATGTCGCGACCAATTCGTGAAATAACAAACTATTTTATAATTATCTTTTAGTTTTGAGATTTCTTTCGTTGAATAATTGGATGAAATAACTGTAAGTCCTGTCGGGTTGTCATCTAAAGGACAGTTGGTATCACTTTTAGTACTGGTTTCTAACATATCCGTCGATTCAGTGACTGTTGTCTCCATTATTGTCTCGTTCCTCAGAATAGACTCTAAAACAGGCGAAACATTGCTTTCGATTGGAGTGGGAGTTAATGTCGAAACAGTCATCGAATCCATGGTCTCTTCAGTTGGAGTCGAAGTTGTGGTCACTTTGTCTTCTTCTGCTTCATATATAACAAAGGATTCATTGATAGGAATTAATAGGTTTTCCTCATATACGACAAAAGACTTATTAAAAGAAATCGATTCATTATTTTCATTGAAATCCACAAAAGATTTTTGCAAATGAAGAGGACTTTCAGTAGAGAAGAGTTCTGTCGAACTATTAGGCATTGATTCACTCTTTTCAGTTGTCATGTCTGAAGGATTAGCATTAGATGTAGTCATCATCTCATATATTGAAGACGTTGTGGTCAATGTCCCATAATTGTTGTCTTCGGTGGTGACTGAAGAGGGACTAGTGGTGAATGTGGTGTCTGTGACTGAGTTGTGACAATTGACATACTTTGGATCATCGCATGATTTGGTGATATCGTTGAATACCTTTCCTTCACTACAACTGAATCGATGAGTGATTTTGCCGTTTGAACAGCGAATCATTTTAGCACAATCTGAAGGGTCTCTGAAATATCCATTTCCTAAATGTTCAGTGAAAGTGAAGTTTTATTTTTAGCTTTTTATCGACAATTATTGCAAAAAAGATTTAATCTATTTTTCTCTAACTTTATAATTAGTGCTTAAATTGAATGCAATTTGTTTTTAATGATTTTGAAAGACTTCCGCAAAATAACACTTATATTATATTTAGATTTATTTTCATAAAATATTTGTTGAAGTATTTGAAAAATATTTTACAATACCTTTACATTCATAGCATAAAATTGTGGGAAAGAGCGAACAAATCAGCAGAAATCCAAACATATTTTGCAGACAATTATTAACCGATGAATACTTTAAAATTTTAATACAAAATCAATTAGAAATAAAGGTTTGAAATGCGGTTCAAATGAATAGCTTATGAATGAAAAAATAGCGAATATTCTGATCACATATTTGTTTAAATTTAGTTTTCATTATTTAATCACTTTTTTATTAAATAAAGTTTTCATTACATAAGCCATAAGTTTCTATCCTTTGAACGACATCCCAAACCCCTAATGATTAGCAAAGAAGTAAACGGTTATCAAAACATTACTCAAATGATTATTAAACGAGAAATTAATTAAAATCAAAACTTTTTTCATTCATTCACTTCTCAGAGAAAATATTTGAAGTAATAATTCATTCTTACGTTCGCTGAACTCATAGTAAAAACTTAACATAAATTTAATAACTATTTGTTGGTCTGTTGAGTGTGGCCTCAATCCAGTAATTGGTAACTTTCCTGACCACGACCACTACCACCCCAACCACCTCCTCAACCAGTTAGCAATACAGCCTGACCTCAATCACTGTCATAAGCCTATAATAGCTAATTCCAAATAAGTGTTTGTCATCTCTTTTCCGATGTCTTTCCTCTCAATAACTTATCATTTATTTTTAGATTTATTTATTCTTCGAAACAGAAAAATTTAGTTACACTCCAGGGGTGGACAGTTATATTGTACTCACCCTTAGCTTTCATTGTGTAAATGAATGATTTATTGTGTTTAATATTCACAAGAATTTTGTTTAAATACAAATCATATGACGTGATTCAAGTAGTACTTACGAGCCGATGGTGGAAGAGAGGGTCAGGGGTTCGGGGAAAGCCTATGAAAAAAGTATGGCAGATGGGAGAGGGGTTAGACCAAAGCGTACGAGTATGTATTAGGGGGTCAAAAAATGCCAAATTCTTGCGTATGTACTGATTGAATGACGTCAATGAAATCAAATCACTTTAAATAAATTTGATTTTCTTTAATCAAATATGAAATATAATAAGAAATAAGTTTGACTTTCAATGAAATTCAGTTCAAAAATGTTTTGATTCAATAATAATTCAATTTTTATGAGACCTTCAAAACTGTTGCTCAAATGAGAATATTTTAATCAAATATTTTAACAAAAAAAGTATTATTTTATATAAATTGATAAAAATTTGAATAAATTAATTTATGTCTCAAAAGAGGATTTATATTAATATAGTATTTGTTATACTTTTGAATATAGTTTCAAATATTAATTCGTTTCAAAATATTTCAATTTATTAATGAATTTTTTGACAAATATATAAATAATTTTGCATTAAGTTTATGACAACTTCTGAATATCAATGAGAAATATGTCTAATAATCTTTTTTCTTCTTTTTGTTCCATTCTTCGTGACTCGGCTTATGAGTTGTCCAAGAAGTTGGTTGAAGATCTTTACGTTTTTGATCGCTTTCATGGCTTGACTTCTTTTTCTTCTCGTCATCCGATTGTTTCGAGGATTTGGTTTCCTCTGAAGACTTGGTTTTGGAATCTTCTGAAGAATTTGTTTTAGAATCTTCTGGAGGTTTGGTTTTGGATTCTTCAGAAGATTTGGTTTTGGATTCTTCTGAAGATTTGGTTTTGGATTGTTCTGGAGGTTTGGTTTTGGATTCTTCTGAAGATTTGGTTTTGGATTCTTCAGAAGATTTGGTTTTGGATTCTTCTGGGGGTTTGGTTTTGGATTCTTCTGAAGATTTTGTTTTAGAATCTTCTGAAGAATCGGTTTTTGATCCTTTCGCGGAACTATCCTTCGTTTGAGTTGAAGACATGTCTTTTGATAGCGAAAAACTGTCTTTTGTTTTCTCCTTTGAATCGGTTGACTCTCCTTTGGAATCAGTCGAAGACTTCTCTTTTGAATTAGATTTATCCAAAGAATCAGTTTTTGGTTTCTCTTTCGATTCAGTCGATTCTTGACTCTGAGTCGAGTCCTTTGAATCAGTGTCTAATCCAAGATATTTTGCTGAAGCCATCTCTCCTTCGGTCAGATTCTGGTCAAGAATACAAATTCGATTGACTTTGAAACAGAGAGCACAGACTGGAACCACCCGTTCCTGTCCTGCAATTTGCAGTTTGACTCGAACTGTCTTTTCTGACTGTTGGTCAAAACTGGCCAAATAGGAATAGCCAGGTCTTTGACTCTCTTTCGTGTCACTCATTTTTGACCACTTTTCCAATAATATCAATCAATTGATTCTGTCTTCAAGTGATCGACAAATAATAAGTATCTGAACGTCAGTTCTGTTAACGGTTTTTGAAATGAATGTCAAATATTTGTAACAATCAATTGATTTCAAAATTGAATTCATTTAAAACTAATTAATTAAACATTAAATGAAAGTAACTTTGAATCAAATGTTCTTTAATATAAATATTCAAAACAAATACAAAAAACAAAAAGAGATTTAAAAGAGATTTTGAAAATTTTTTTTTAACAAAATATAAACAAAAAGATTTAAAATATGAAAAAACGGCTCATTTTCTCATTGGATTCGGTTTACCGACAGCGCCCACAGCTTTTGGTTTAGGAGCACCATAACCAACGGGTTTGGCAGCTCCGGTCCGGGCGCTTGACTTTCGTCGCAACACAAATAATGCGATTACAACCACTGCGATGACAACAATGATAATGACTAAGACTAGAATCAATATCCATCCGTTGGATCCTTTGGATTCTTTGGAACCTTTGGAACCGCTCTCTTTTTTCCCGTCATCGGAAGGCTTTTCTTTCCCGTCACCGGAAGGCTTGTTCGGTCCTTCCGAACTATTTTCAGAGTTTTGATTCTCTGGAGACTTCTGATCATCGGGTTTGTCACCGGGTGTTTGAGTTGTGGAACACTTGAAGAACTGGATCAACAACTGATTGCGTCCCTTTGTTACCACCACTTTTCCGCCATCGCTCTTTGTGATGGGAAGAGTCCAATACTTCTCGTCAATAAACTGATACATTTTATTGTCTTTGACAGCAATGGCGTCAAAGGGTTTGGTCGCCTGAAGGGTGTCTTTATTTTGTTCATCATATCCTACACCCCAATCCCCTTGGTCGTTGCACTTGAATTTCTCCCAATGAACCCCTGCATACTTCTCACCCTCAACCACATATATTTCCTTATCCCCTAAGGAAAACATGGCTTCAATATCACCTGTTTTGCCTTGAATTTTAG
>JAQIXR010000110.1:0-51454 GCA_034700825.1 Quadroppia sp. Gr-Ori-00064 | reverse complement strand
CAAAAAATATTTGAACAAAATTTTTTAGGTATAACAAGTTAGAGACATAATAGACATAGCAATGAAATTTGATCACTAGCTGGAGTTGTATGCTCACGACTGATCTCAACTTTATTTGTTTCATTGCAATAAACATTAAATTATTCAAAATCATATTTTTGTGTTTTTATGTTAAAAAAATATTTGTTTTCATTCAAATGTGATTTGAAATAGTTTTTCAAACATATTTGACATCGATTTTGACTTTTAATCTCAGTTCAAGGCATTCATTGAATGAAATTTTGCTAAAACTTATGTAAACTACAAATCCTCTAATGTCTGAAAGTTTTAAACGATGTTTAGATTAGTGTTAAGTTATGTTCTTATCATTAAAATGTCAATTGTTTATAATTATGTGATTAATAGATGACAACAAATATAGAAATATTTTATAATCAAATAAAACGCGGAAATAATTGTAAAAAATATCAATAAATTTATAGTTCGTTTCGAGTCTACAATACATTAATGGTTTTAAAACTGTATTTATTTTTGTTTAATTGATTCAAACATTCAATACATTAATAGACGTCTCGACAACTGAGACATGTATTCAATTTTGAGACCATTTCTCAAATGAGTTCAACAAATATTTTATGATTTAATGTAAAAATCTCTTAAATTTTGAGTTTTATTTAAATTAAAATATTTTAAAAGTGAATAAAAAGATTTTGAATGTTTTGAATGTTTGACATTTTCTCAGACAATATTAAAAGTGAATAATTTTTATTTAAAATACGATTTTTGACCTAAAATTGAATTGAAAATCATTTTCAATGTTTTCTTCTAATGTTTTTCCATTGATTGGATAAACGATTTAATCCAAGCACAAGAACTGAGAGTAAATGGCAATAAAACGACAAAAACAGCAAAAATCGTTAACATTTCGAAAAAAATTTCGACTAAAATATTATAATTAATAATTATTAATAAAAATTCAAAAATGAGTAAAAAATACTTTTTGGTCTCAATTCTGTGTCAAAAGTGTTGTTCATTTTATCAAATATTTAGTCTTTTGTCCAAACGATTGATTCAATAAAAATTAATTAAAAACAAAATGACTTAAAAGTTACAAAACATTAATTACTTTAACGATAATTTAAATTAATAGTGCATTCAATATATTGATAGATTGACCCTCGCGTTCATACAGTATTATTATCAATAAAATGTCAAATAAGTCAACAAATGGAAAGTGAGGATCAATTTAATCACTGTTTCTGTAGTTAGGGTTAAATTCAATACAATTTTTTTTAAATCATAAGAAATGAATATTTTTTACACAATAATAATAATTTTCAATAATTAATTTCAATCATAATTTGAGTCTCTCTTTAATTGCTGTCAAATCTCTTCACTAAAGCCATCGTTTCATTGCTTATTTCATATTTGATTCAAGGCTTGAATACATTAAGGGTGTAATCAAAAAGTTTGTCTCAATTTTATAGTTAAAGATAAAAATAGAAAAATAAATTATTAATAAAAGCCTGTCTTTTGTATATATTTGTATATTATTTGAAAGAAGTTTTCAATTAAGGATTAAAACAATGCGAAGGACTGACTGAAAGTGAAAATTATTAAATCATTTGATTTTTTTTTATTATTTTGAAGATTTTGTAAGAATTTGAATTCATTTGTATTTATGAAAATTCAAATAAAAGATAAAATTTTATTCCATTTATAGTTCGATAAAATAATTAAATATTTACTAAAATTTTCAATTAATGGCCAAAACTTATGACTATTTTGAATACATTCGTGTCTTTAGGGGTATTATAAAAAAGTGGTATAATTATGAACTTTGAAAAACAATAAGAATTGAGAACAAAATTCTTGAGACAAATATAAGACTTTCCAACACTTTTTAAGGAAAGGCATTGAAATGAAATATTTTTGGTCAAAAATATTATTAATAACAAAAGATTAGCAAAAAAATCCTTGATATTGATATTGAGTCAAAAGGGTTGCTATTTTTGACTATAAAAATGATTATATGTTTTAAAGGCACAGAATATCCCAATGAAAGAACTCCTACTCAAACAGTTTGAGTCAAACTAATCAGAATTAATGAGAAAAAAGCCTTAAATCTGATAATAATTTTTCAACAAACAGACCAATGGCTTAAGATTGAGACAAAGCATTCAATGTTAAAGCCATTGGAATATAATTGACTGAAAATAAAGAAAAATAATACCATTTCATGATTTTTTGATTAGTAAAACAAATGTATGAATTGGTGTCCGAAAACAATTTGTTTGAATGAAAAACATTAGTTAATTATTATCCTTGAGATGTGATTCTCGTTTGCAATCTGTAATGAATATAATATTTTATTTTATTAAAGCAATTAAATGGCAATACTTTCGATGAATACTTGGAAAACATGTAATTTGTTGTTCACTGCGAGAAGTGAAGGGATTCTTCAAAAACATACCAAATAAAGCCAATATTATATAACAAAAAGGCTTTCCTTGTGAACCACTGCAAGAATCAAATGACAACTCGATGTCCTTCAACACCAGAAGAACAGTCAAATTCAAGAACGCCTGTCTTCGCCCACAGCCTAATAGTTTTAAAGTATATTTTCATTATTTTATACTACTTTTTACCATTCAATACAATACACGCTTTGTATTGATTTTGAGCACAATTTTGTTGTCTAAAGAAATTTCATCACTTTTTCTCACAATAAGTTTTTTGATATAAATCTCATTTAAATCTTGTTTATAAAGTTTGTAAAACTCTTGCAAACATTGATTGCAGACAATATGAATTATATTGTGATCTACTGTTTAGGTAAGTGTTTGTGAGTTAACTATTTTCAAGACTTACTATTAATAACTCATTATTGTTATTACAAACCATTTCGTTAAAAATGTTTAGAAGTTTTTTGAGTAAATCTTTTATAACAAAAATGAAACTTTTTATAGATTTCTGTGTTCTGAATATCTATAGAAAATAAGACCAAAGAATAGTTAATAATTATATTCAAAGTTCACTATATTTTGAAAACAAATCCATAAATATTTAGAATTTCTTCAAACAATACATCAATTATTACACAATAATTTGTTCGTTAAACTTGTGTTGTGTTAAACCAAAACAAATATTTAGATTACCTTTTCATCAATTACTTCAAGCAATGCTTTGAAGGATAAACAGAAATAAATCACAAAATGCTTTATAAATAAATATTCCGTATATTCGATGAGCTATTGATTGCAGACCTTGTAATCAATTCCATTAAAGCATAGATTTATTCAATTATTTCATGTTTTTTCTCAAAATTATTTATTTATATTTTCTTACTCTTAATCGAAAATGCAATTGAAATCATATTTGATTTTCTCTGAATTATTCATTAGTTATAATATAGACATCACTCGAAATACCATTGATTTTATTTTTATATGAATTTTCAAATTTGTTAACTCTTTGGTTGTATTGAAATTCTAAACAATATTTATTACTGAGAATTGAAATCTGAAATCATTTGACACATAATTAATGAACTTATGGTTTCTTCAGCTCTAATACTGCCTCAAAGTCTAGTCGGTGTCGGTGTCCAACAAGTGGTTCAATCGAGTCCTTCAGATGTTGTGACGGTTTATCGTAACACAAACTGTCGCTATCGGTCTTATGGCAACTGTAGGCTACGAACCGCACCCTGTCCTGCCTCTGCCCAATGCCATACTCCCCCTGCTATAGTCCAACAGCACTTGGATGTAGTCCAACAGCACGTCGATGTCGTTCCTCAAGTGGTTCAACAGCACGTGGATATTCTACCTGTTCAAAGACACGTGGATGTGATTCATATTCCCCGAGTGTCCAAAAGAATAACTGCCTGTCCTCAGGGTCACTATCTGTCCCCCGACGGCACCCACTGTAAGCACATTGACTGTGACGTCGGCTTTACATTCAGTGATGAATATCTGAAATGCGTTGACATCAATGAATGCGAACGACATGTCTGTCTTCACGACGAGTCCTGTATTAATACTCACGGCTCGTATATCTGCAGAAAGATCTGCACTGAGGCCGGGTATAGACTGGATGTCCGGACCAACTCTTGCGAAGATATTAATGAATGCATTGAAGGAACACATCTTTGCGGACCACAGCAAACATGTCTCAACAGACCCGGTGGTCATGAATGCCAATGTCCTCCGGGTTTCAGACTCAATGGTCCTATTTGTGAAGACATCGATGAATGTCTTCACTCACATGTCTGTCCATCTGAGACCTCTTACTGTAAGAACATTCCCGGCAGTTATCGATGTGTTTGTAAGAATGGTTTTCAAGACGACGGCTCCGGAAAGAACTGCGAGGACGTCAACGAGTGTCTGATTGGAAACGGCGGGTGCTCTCACACCTGTATCAATAAATTTGGATCATACGAGTGCTCGTGTCCTGTTGGGTACGAACTGTCACCCGACGGAAGAACATGTCTTGACATCAATGAATGCGCTAAATATGGTTCCACTCATTTGTGTTCTCCGGAGACGTCTGTTTGTGTCAATACTCCCGGTTCTTATCATTGCAATTGTAAGGTTGGGTTCAGAGATGATGGCACCGGTAAGCACTGTCTGGATGTGGACGAGTGCTCAGAGCACACACACCTCTGCCAACAGAAATGTATCAACACTTTTGGCTCCTATAAGTGTCTTTGCAATCGAGGGTATCGTCTGGTGGACGCCCACCGGTGCGAAGACATCGACGAGTGCCACGAAGGAGACCTCATCAACGATGTCGCCTACAGTCGCTTCAGGTCAGACAGTGGTCGACCCCAATTATGTCAGGGTCACTGCGAGAACACATTGGGCTCTTATCGGTGCACTTGTCCTCACGGCTACAAATTAGAGTATGACCACCACTGTGTCGGTCAGTCCTTTCCTGTCTTTCCATTTCATGATTGAATTCAATATTTTTTATACTATTCATAGATATCGACGAATGCAAAGAACACGGCTATTGTCGGGGATTCAACCAAACCTGTGTCAACATTGGAGGCAGTTTTAGGTGTATTCATACCGAATGCCCCCCTGGCTATCATAGGGACGGAATGTATGGTTTAATGTATTTTTATATGAAATAAACGATTAATAAAATGTTATTTCATTTCAGTCAATGCAAAATAAGTCAGCGTTTGGTTTACGCCGAGATATGCGATGACCCGGTGCTTAAATGCGATGTCAACCAAATTATTTGCTATTCATATGCATACATACCTTTCCGATCGAACTTTTTAACAAAATCAGGGGCCGGTTCTCATGACTTCTTCACATTCATTGTTCCGATAGAATCGCCAATTATTGCTGAGTTTGGTTTACGTCTGGTGTCAGTGAAGTCACCCCATCTTCACGTCAAACCGGCCATAAGAGAAGACTTTTATTTGAAGCGATCGAAGGATAATGAGGTGAAGATCGCTCTCTTGAATCCACTTCAGGGCCCACAAGACATAGAGCTGGAAATTGAGGCCAAAATGTATAAAAACGGTCTACAAATTGGCAGAAATATCGCAACAGTTATGCTATTCATCTCTGAATACGAATATTGAAACTAATTATTAATAACTTATTATTTATTATTACTTTTTATTGTAATTTTTTATTCAAAAAATGAAATTTTATAATAAAAATGTGATAATTAATCGAAGAATAAATGTTTGAGTTTTTTATTATACAATAAAATCTCTTTCAATGAACTGATTATTGTTTTGTATTTGTTTTGAAACAATTATTCATTTATTAATATTCAATGAATTAATTCAAACCAAATTCTATTGAGTTTTGATTTTCATTCACTTTTAGAGCATTTAATTGTCTTTGGATTACAAACGAGTCCTTCGGCACAGAGAGCCCTGACTGGCAATAGGCGGCTGAGAGTCACCGAACAGTCCTGTTCTTCATCTGTAAATACACATTGATTTCGATGTAAGTAATCATTGAATAAATTATTATAAAATATATTATAAATTACATAATTTTTTGATACATTGTGGGCAACAGTCACACCAACCGCCCCTTTCGTATAGTATGGCCTTTTTTGCATCGCATTCACTTCGGATCCGTTCCAGTGATTTGCACTTTATCTTCTGGCAGGCATTCGGCCCACAGACAGGACCGGCATATATGACATCAAACACAAACACCAATAGTATTAAACATATTCTGAAAAACATTTTTAAAGCCAAAAATGAAACGAAAAATATTTTTTAGAAATGATTTATAATTAAAATGAATTAATTTGAATAATAATGAGTTGAACTCAACTCAAATGAATTCAATATTGAGAACATTTGAAGTCATTTTGTGTCCCTTAAGTCCAGAAGTGCATTAAGTTTTCATGAAGTTTGTGTCCAAAGGGGGGCTTAGAGTGCCATCGATTCCCTGACCCAAACATTTCTAGTTTTGATTCACTTTCTTCACTTCAAAGTAGTATTCATTGATTTATTTTTAGCCACACTTTTGCGAATGTACTAAGACTTTATGCACAGCCCATAACCTATAACCCATACCTACCTATGTTATGAGGAAAGGCTATTTGAAGGACTATTAATAGAAATCATTTAATATATTTATAATAAATATTTGACTTAAAATGCGTTCAAATATATTAAAATATATTAAATATTTGATATTTTAAACATTTTTTGAATGAAATGAAAATTGAATTTTTTGACTGAATTTCTCAAAAATAAATATTCAAAAAAAGTTTCGAAATATTTGTTCAGAGAATAAATATTTATTAATAGTTGAGCTCATGTTTGATGTAAAGGTCAGGCCATAGGAATGATATGAAATTTATTATTTGAATTACAAGACATTTGTTATTAAAATATTTGTTAATTATATTTGAATTGAAATGTCTGAAATGTCTCGGGTGTTATCTTGCAAAGCCCTTATAAGTGATGGTTATATCAATCATTCAATTGAAATGAATTCAAATGAACACAATCGACAAAAACTACTCAGAATTGTTTGTAGTGAGGAATGGGATGTGTTTGTGAATGGTGTCATAATCTGCACGATTTGAATGATTTAATTCATTATTAATTTGATTGAAAACTGTTTTACAAATCAATAATTAATTCCTTTTCATATTTTCCGCTCATTTTGTTATTCATAAATACTTTTTAAAAAATTCTTTATATCTAATGGAATAACGAATTCTTTCATGAATTTTGATTTTATTGATCCTCAAAAGAGGCGGAGATTCTTCTGATTATGACATCTCAGTCCCAAAGCATTTCTTTACCAAACATATAAAAAGTCGAAATAAAATCTTTAACATTTAAAACACGTCTGAAGTTTGTGAACAACTTTTGAAACAATTGTTATATTTTAAAATAAAATGAATTCAATTATAATTAATATTTTAGTCACTGTTATAACAACAGGTCTAATAATAATGTCCACAATTGATAGTTCTTCGGCACAAATCACATTCTCGAAGGACTGGCGTCCGGGCGGTAAGCGATCGTTCGATAGCTATGGGTGCGAACAAATGGCTGATATGTCGGTCATCAAAATCAAAGATCTCATTAAAGTAGGTTTCATTCAATTCTTGAAAGTTGTTTCAAATGTCAAAATTAAATTCATTGTTCATACAATTCAATGAGAGGAACGGGATCTTAATTATTCATTTCAAAAATAATGAATTTTTTATTTTATTTAATTATAAAATATTATGAAATAATTATATCTTTAATAAAAATTGATTAATTTGTTTAAACAGAGAGAGACCCTGAATATTCTTCACTGCGAGTCCGGGGTCAATATCAAAGGGTCCAACGATCCGATGAAGTAATTGTATGGCATTTAATGTGTGTTTCAATTGATTATAACTAATAAATAACTTATTATTTATTGAATTTATATTAATATTAAGTACTTATAAAAATGTAAATCATTTTAATGGAATAAAAATAAAAATGTTTCCCAAATATAACATAAGTTTATGAATAAATGATTATTTTATGACTCATTAAAAAATATAAAAATTATTGTTTTATTTAATGATTTTCTAACACTTTCTGTAAACCTATCAAACGATTGTCAGTTTTTCAATCATTTATTGTATTTTTAAAAATCATTAAATAAATGATAAGAGAATTATCGAAAAGTTTTGCAATTTTGATAAAAATATTAATGATTTTATTGAATGTTTAAGAAATTAATTGACATTAAAGTGATTTTCAATCATTTATATTTAAATCTCAATTAAATGTCTATTAAGATTAGATTTATATGAAACTTAGGTGCAAATCAATTGACTTAACTGATCTTGTTTAATATAAAGCATCACTTGATTTGATAATAATTTCCTTTAAATGTTTATAGAAAAAAATCTCAAAATTATCTTTTATTATAACATCTCTTTAAACATGATTTTAAACAAAGATTAGACCAAAGAGTTGTAAAAAATTAATTCAGTTTTGTATAAATTCTGGAATCAATCAATCAATGAGTCTTCACATCAAGTGATCACTGGTTTATAAAGTATTTAAAATCATTGAATTTTTAGCAAAAGATTGAATTCTTAATAAAATTGATTCAATCTTTCAATAATGGATTCATTTATTTTAAAATCGATTGTGTTTTTAGTGAAAACATTGTTTTCAATGTTTGAAAAGTTATTCAAAATATTTTCAAACAATTCTAACATTAAAATCAAAAATAGATTTGATTTTTTTGATATTTATTCAACGGATTTGAGAAAACTCGGATTATTACCAAATGATAAGGAATGGGATTTAGAACTACCAAATCAGGTATGGCTTTCAATTGTAACTATTCTGATAGAAATCTCTCAGGAATTACAAGAATATCATTTGAAAGGAATTTTCAAATTCATTAATATTTATACAAATCTTCAAATTTAGTCAAAGAATGAAAGAGTGAATATAATTGGTGTGAACTCTTGGGGACAGTCTTTGCAGTTGGCCATCGATTGGAGGCCTCAGACATCGAACACTTCTATAATGAAAGTCGACTTCAAGTTTGACGACGGAAAGGGAAATATCTATTACCTGAAAGACCAGAATCTCGTTCCATGCGATCCAAGTAAACGTCAATACAAAGCACCCGGAATTGCATTAGAAATTTTGAACCCCTTTAGAAAAATGAGAATAAGATTCAGGGGATATATGAATAAAAAAGACTCAAATGAATTGGTTTTCGTGAAGATTAGACTTTTATGGATAGCTATATCTAATGTATTTGACTTTGAATGCCATCACAACAACCAGTTCATTGAACAAGAATTAAGTGATAATCGGATGAAGACATCAATTAATGAAATCAAATTCGAGAACAGATTCGAACAATTGGGGCAAATGAAGGGTATATTTCAGGTGGAGAATCAAAATGAAGAGAAACTGTTTTTATGGGGAAATAAGAGTAAAAAATATGAAGAAAAAGACAGTCGAAGAAAAATCCATCGATTATTTGGTTATTCAAAGGTCTTATTCAAACAAATCATTTGTTTTACAATAGCTTAACATTTATTGAGATTTTTCAAACATTTTTCAAACATTTACAAACATTTTGTTCCCACAGAAAGGATGGGTATTTCATGTCGGGTCAGTTGTGGACGATTCGAGTCGTGTCCGGTATTTGACATAAAATTAAAAAAAAATTAATAATGAAATGCATTGTAAAACAGATATCGCTATGGGTTCGCATTTTGGGGAAAATGCCTCACATTTGCCATCGAAAGCCTCTCTGACATCGATTTGACGACAGAATTGTTTTCAAATGATTTGAATTTTTCTTTAAAATCTTTGGACAAAATATTTAAAGTGAATGTAAATAAGGGTTTCATTAATGAAAATGTCTTACAAATCAAAATCAATGGATTTGATGGAATGGCTGTTTATACCTTTGAAAGCGAATCCAATGAATTAAATGTCGAAAAACATTCAAATCATATTTACTTTCCTTTCGCCGAAAGAACCGATGATTTGGTTCTGGCATTAAATGACAGAAAAGCAGAGAATGTATTAATAAGTGGAGGAAAGGGTTCTTCGTTGGCGTCACTCAACTATTTGAGTGAAAAACTCAAAAAATCGGTTGATATTGAAATACCGAAAGGAATTGTCATCACTTGTAATGCATATAAACTGACTGTCGATAGGAACCAACAAATCAGTCGTTCCATAGATAGACTCAAATGTGTGGTCAGGTATTAGAAGACAACCAATGAATCACTAAAAACTAATGCTAATCACTTCCTGTCAATAGTAAACCGGATCAGTTAAAGACTGAATGCATAAATGTGTCCAATGTTTTCAAATCCTCTCATTTGCCACAAGAAATCAAAGATGAGATCCGTTTGAAACTCAATGTCTTATTCAATGATTTTGACACTAAAACCTTTGCCGTCCGTTCCTCTGCTTTGGGCGAGGACTCAGAGGACATGTCAGCCGCCGGCCAAATGACTACTTATTTAGGTGTGAAAGGATTGGATTCAATCTATTCTTCGGTCCTCAAGTGCTGGTCCTCTCAGTTTGAATTCATGGCCGTTGAATACAGAAGAGGTTATGGACAGGACATCAATACAAAGATGGCTGTCGTTATACAAGAGATGGTTGACTGCGATTCTGCAGGAGTTTTGTTCACATGTGATCCCGTGTCGGGAGATGAAAGAGAGGTCATTATTACTGGCAATTATGGCATTGGAGAGAGTGTTGTGTCGGCTATGGCAGAACCGGACACTATTAGGGTTGCCATCAATGTTGAAGACAATACTTATGGCAAGAGAAGAGCTGAAGGCATTAAATCCATATCCATTGGAAGTAAAGCCAAGTCAATCAGAATGGATGAGTCGGGCAGTGGAACGGTAGAGGTGGCCAATACTGACACAAACACTTGTTGTCTTAATAGTGATAAAGTCATAAGACTTACAAATATTGCTTTAGAAGTAATTGAATTCAAAATACATTGAAAACAAATCTAATATTTATTTCAACAATAGATCCAAAACTTCTTCGGAAGTGTTCGAGACATAGAATGGTGTGTAAAAGGGGATCAAATATATATACTTCAGTCCCGACCCATAACTAATATGGATTCGGGTTTCACTGAATTCGAGTTAATGCACGAACAAGACATTGGTCTTCCCTCGGAAGTGGAATACCTGTCCAAAGCCAATGTCGGAGAGGTATTGATGTCTCAAATGCTTTCATGACAACAGATATGACTATAATTTGTTGTTTTATTCAAAGGTAATCCCGGGCTATGTCTCCAGTGTAACCCTAAGCGGATACTTCAAAGCTTTGTTACCCATCATTATCAGGGATATTAACGAGACTGAGGGCGTGCCCCTTGATGCCTACTGTCCTTACGCCCCCTCAGACATCGCGGTCATTTACAATCAAATGTTCTTTAATCTAAAAAATGTAATTCTTTACAAAAAATGACATAATTTTAACATTCATTGAATTTTAGTCAGAATTCCTTAAACTGTCGAATGAAAACGATTCGGATTATTGCAAAGCATTGATATTATCCATGTTTGCTCACGAACTCGACCCTGAAATCATAGAAGAGTGTAAAGACGTGTCGACACCCGAACCATTTTGGGTGTCATTCCGACGAAACCTGTATTTGTCCCCTTATATGCTTTTCCCCCAATATTTCGTTGATAAATACGACAAAAATATACATAAAGAGAGATATGTTTTGGACGACAAGTTTGAGTCCATTCGAGACATGTTTGATGGCATTATCCTCAAAGGGGGTCGAATAATAGGGGTATATTTTTGAGTACATAATGAGTTGAAATATATAACAACATTTGTTTGAAAGGACGGTATCGTACACATGAAGGCAACTCAGGCCTCGTCTATGTATAACCACTATTTGTTAGGACTTCTGACAAAAGAAGAGAAAAACAGTAATTAATTAAACATTGATTTGATTTCAAATCAATTATTAATGAAATTCAATCTAATGTTTAGATCCGAATATATTCACTGACTTTGCGTTCTTGATGTCTCAATGCGGACAACTGGTCAGTGCTGACGTTCCCTCGGCTTTGAGACAATTGGCCCAAAGTATAGAAGATCCCAAACTTTTCCATCAATTGTCTGATGAAAAAGCTTTGGAATATCTTAATAACAATAGGAAAAGTGGTGACAATTTTCGCCAATTCCTTGCAAAACACGGACACAGAGGGCTCAAAGAGTTCGACCTACTGATCAAAGTGTGGAGGGGTGACCCTACTCCTATTATTAAATCACTTAAAGTAACTGAAATATGTTTTCAAATATAATTCTCACTCAAAATATGTTTGCAATTCAGGCAATGCTTTCGACCGACGCTTCAAACCTTAAGACAAGCCCTAAGATATCGACTGAAAAAATGATCGCAACTTTGAAAACACCCTTAAGTTTGAAGAATAAAACAATTTTAAAACATATTATTCTACCCCTTGCGAGACGTGCGGTCGGTATGAGAGAAGCGACAAAATCTCTGATGATATACGGAATGGATTTGGGACGACAGGCCATGTGGGCACTGGCGGACAGAATGCACTTCGAGGGAATGATTCCCGAATCGGAGCTATTATTTCATATGACTTTCGATGAAATCGATCGCTTCATTAACACCAGAACTCCTGTTATTTTAGCCAAAGCTAAACAAAGACGAAGACTCTGCAAAAAAATGGATGTCTGGAAGTTCGATGAGATCATTAAGGGGTATGACTTCCAGCCCAGACATGTAAGGCTTTCGAGGAAATGATTCAAAAAATGAAATGTTTTTTGTATTTCAAAGCTTTCACAAAACAATACACAAATCGATACAACCGGTGATCATATGATCAAAGGAACGCCTGTTAGTGTCGGCCGAGTAATGGCCAGAGTTTGTGTGGCCCCCAATCTCGAGGACGCCATTAATATCCAGGTATTTGACAATTGATTTCATATTTCTCTAAAACAATGACTTCTTGACTATAAGTCCGGAGACATTTTGGTGACCTATGGGACAGACATCGGTTGGTCTCCATATTTTCCAATGATTAGCGGTATTGCAACAGAAATTGGAGGACTGGTATCACACGGGGCAGTCATCGCTCGTGAGTACGGTCTGCCCTGTTTGGTAGGCGTTGAAGGCGCCTGTAGTGCACTAAAGACAGGGGATTTCGTACTTCTTGACTGTCAAAAGGGGTTTATTGTGAGAGTTGAAGAAAATGACAACAAAATAATTGATTGAATTTTATGAACAAAATCATCAAAAATGAATAAATTATACATTTTTTCATTAAATCAATGATTAGTCAAATAAATGACAAAAGTTTTTGTGATTTTTTGCTATAAAATAGACTTAAAATTGATTTTTAAATATTTTATATAAGATTTCATAAATTTATATCAGTCTTGATATATATTTTAATCTTCTGACAATTCATTGGATCTCTTCTTCCTCTTCTTCGACGACATTCGAATGAGAGGTCGATTGGTGTCGCTTAAGACAAACCATTCAACAAGAGTTCACTAGAAATGATTGAGACATACCTTCAAGTGATGGCTTCGAGCGAAGCCTTTACCACAATCAGGGAATTCACAAACGAATCGCTTCTCTCCGGTGTGTGTGATCTTATGGTTTGTGACATCACAGGCGCGGACAGACCTGTACTGACATCCCGCCCAATCACATGCGAACGGCTTCTCTTCCATATGAATCAATTGGTGTTTTCTCTGAAAATAATATTAAATAAATTAAACTTAAATTAATTTCATTCATTCATACGAGATGTGAGTTTTGGGTGTAGCTCCTGGTGCACCCTGGCCAGTCGCACACGAAGAACTTCTCCCCTGCGTGTACTCTCTTGTGATCATCTGTTCAATTGAACCAATCATTAGTTTGAAATACATTCAACGAAAAGACAAAACAGACCCAAATTGCCCTTCACTGCGAACCTCCACTCACATCCCGGCCCTAATTGTTGGAAAGTTTGTTATGAATTTGAATGCAATAATCGATAAAATCACTCACAGTCACAAATATATGGCTTCTCTCCGGTCTGTATATAAGGAAAGGCATAATATGAACAAAATTGAAAGAAAAGGACATTTTCTCATAACTCACATGAGTTCTCATATGAACCTTAACGTTGTTTTTCTATACGAATGAATGGTAACAAAAATACAATTAAAAGAAGATATTAAAATACATTCTTCTTATTGTCATTCAAGACATCAATACCTGACTGAAAAACAGTGTACAGCCGGGCCATTCGCACGGGTAGGGCTTCTCTCCCGTATGTGTTCGGATATGACTGAAGAGATTCAGACAAACATATAAATATTGAACGAAAAAATGGAAATTACGTCTTGAGAGCTGATCCCTGAATAAAACTGAGTCCACAGTCCGGCCAATTGCACCTATAGGTCAAGGAATGGTTAACTCAATGCCATCCCTTCATAGCCCATACCGATATGGCTTCTCTCCGGTGTGTGTCCTCTTGTGGTCCTTGAGATGCACCGAATGTCGGGCCACGTAATGACATCCGGGCCAATCGCAGGGGTATTTTCTGGTAACACCTGTCGCTTTTCGACCCCTTTTCTTCTTGAGTGCCGTCTCGTCGGTCCCAACATTGGACACGACTTTCAGATTCATTTGATTTGCTTTGGATTTACTTATATTTTGAACATTTGTTTTCTGTCTCTTTTGTGGCATTTCTTCGTCTTGTTCTTCACTTTTGACATCAGAAGTGCTCGAGCGCTGAGAGAACCGCTCAGTCAGAGACTGATCCTTATTATGGCGAAGAAGATAGTGATTCTTGACTTTGTCGATGGTATCGAAGCGTCGATTACAGAACTTACAGCTGTATTGAGTGACGACAACCGCTTCCGCGATCACTATGTCGTCGGCCTCTTCATTGTCGTCGTTCTCATCCACTTTGTTCTCGTCCTCCTCTTTAGCCATAATCTGTTCGTCCGAATTGTCTTCGATATCACTGTCCAATTGATTCATATCTTCTTCGTTGGCCTCCATTCCCTCTTCAGGCATGACATGAGTGGTAACGTAAGTGCCGTCCGAAGACTCAATCATATGGACGGCGACAACACTTTCATCCATTGGTTACAACGATATCTTCACCGAAAACTTATCGCAAACTTTTCAATACTTCTAAAGACAAGAAAAAACTCTTTAAAAGTTTTTTATTCAAAAACTCATTAAAACAAAAACAAAACAAAAGTTTTTCTCAAAATATTAAACATTGAGAAAAATGAACGAAAGATCAAATCAAAGACACGAACAATGAATGGATATTTTGGTCAAAAAATATTATTATTATTTGAATGAATACTAAATTAATACCAAATTAATGACAGAATTAACTAAACATTGATTTCAACAGTGATTTAGTCGTCATTTGTGTCTTCAATTGAATACAATTTGCAGACAAAGTGTTCATAAATTTTCAATATATTAAACAATTATTGAAAATGTGTTTTCAATACAACAATAATGTGTTTCACTGTAATGGTTAACAACGATAAGGAAAGGGAGGGAACGGTATGGAAAGGGAGTCAAACATAATGTCGTTATTTCGATATAAAACAAAAATTTTTATAAAAATATATTAGAAATTACGTCAAAAGTTAACTCACGTTTGAATTGATTGCAATGTATTTAACAAATTGTTTTCAATTTATTAATGATTTCAATAATATTTTAATGAATATTATGTTTGAAAATAATGTTATAAAACGATTTGAAAACGAGTGAACCGTTTGATTGCCATTCAATAGACAGCCAAATGTCAGACAATTGTTGTCTTCAAAATGGAGTCAACGATTGGTCGACAGGTTTTTTGGGGACTTTTCTCACATTGCCGTCAATTATACCTCTATTCAAATGATTACAACTTTTTGTTTTACTTAAAATTAATTCTAATTTTAATTTAAATGATTTGAATGTTTAACAAAAGTTGAAATTTATTGACAAAAATGTTGTTCAATATTAAAATAAATTGTATTGTTAATCACTTTTCATATATCCGGGTCATTTCAAAAGTTATTTTCAAAACTTTATTCGACTTTTGTTTGAATTCAATAAATATTTTATATTTTATACAATTTTTAAATAAAATGATTGAAAATAAAGTTTTTTTGATTTCATTGAAAAACTCAAAACTTTTTAGTTTTGTTTTTTTATGAAAAATAAAGTTTAACTAAAATTGATGTCCATTTGGTAGGAGGAAAGGGTGGTATTGCTTGAAACCGGTGTCGATAAGGGTATTAATAATCTATAATTTGATTAAATATTTGTTTTATTTGCAAATCAAATGAAAGATATTTTTCTATAAATAATAATAACATTGAAATTCAAGTCATTTGTGTTCTTACTCTTCATTGAAACAGTTGTTCAAAAACAATGATAAAAATTTTATACTTTTTATTGATTCACACATTCGTTACGACAGAAGCGATTGAGACCATCATTGGATCAATTGATGGACACATTATTATCGAACAAAATGGAACCGTCGTTTCAGGCGACCCTCCGGTGCTGACCATAGACTCAGATATGGTTTCGCGAATACATATCAAAGACGTGAATCGATTGACAAATGTTTCCTATTCTTGGTTTGTGGACGACATTGAGTTGAGAGCGGATCCCAGTCCACAACTGGTCTATAGGTTCCAATCGACCAAACCTTACAAACTAATGGTTGTTATTTTGGGCAAACAATGCAAAGACAAAGACATTTGTTATCCAAGAGTTGGTATCATTTGGCGACAAATCCATGTAATCAATGAAAACGATAGAGTCGTCAAGAGTTTGGCAGACGTTTGGAGCGATGGAAGCATTGGAAGCATTGCATTAAAGAGAAGATTAGAAGACTTTAGTCTTTATAGTATTCTTATAATCGGCGGAACTATTCTTATAACTCTTATTCTGTTGTCAATTCTGATCAATACAATCATTCTTTGCAACACTTCCAGATCTTCGTGTGATAATGAATACCAAAGACTAATAGATTTAAAGAAAAGAGATAATAAATATCGCTTTTATACCACCGATGCATAAAATGGTTGAATAAAGCATTTATTGGTTTGAAATTGAGTTCAAAATTGCATTCATTTCACAAAACGATTAAAAATACATTAAAATAGTGAATGAGATCTTTGTTAAGTTGTTCTCCCTTTCCGTTCGAGCACTCATCCATCATCTGAGCGATTGTCCTGAAGTTGTCGTTGTTGTCCAGAAGTGTCTCACCAACCCGTCCACCGCTTGCAGTCTATGACCGCTCCCACCCCCGCCTTGACCAGACTCCACCATCTCTTCATCCTCTCACCATCTATTCCTCTCCTTCAGTGCACCCGAACAACACTCCTATCTCTAATGAAGAGTTCCCACCACCGCCTCTGCCCTACAATCAAACAATAGTTCCGCCACAACTATCCCCCCATTACTCACAAATTGCACCTGATTTTGTTAAAGGTGTCAAATGTAGTGAATGTGACACAAATGAGGACATGTCTGTCCCTCATGTCTGTCATCATAAACATGTTTTGATGGCCATAACTAGTGGTCAGTTCAGTAAAAAGACAACTTATGTCAACAAACCGAAGACCGGAAATACATCGAAAGACATCCGTCAAAAGCAATTGAATGAATGAATCAATGAATTGAATTCATTAACAATTGACTGAACGCGAGATTAATGTGAAATCAATTTTGAATTTATTTTCGAAAATTTACGTTAATTTTCAAGAAAATTGTCTTAAAGACCCTTTTGTGACACTATTATGAGTTCTTCATCTCCTGTGGGCTCAAAGAGTGATGACTTGGAAGAAGTGAAAGTCGATAAAAAGCCTGAGTTTCCGAAAGAGCCCAAAACTCTGGACAACCGACCCGTCCATATCTGCATTTGCTGTCACTCACAACTGCACAAAATATGTAGTCTTAACCCAAATATAGCGATCATAGCCGTGGCCAAAGAGGACTCGTCCTCGTCCTCAAGACCTGACTTTAAGGAATCCAAAGAATTAAAGTCTTCATCGGATTCTAAAGACAAGACTTCATTGGATTCTAAATACAAGTCTTCATTGGATTCTAGAGACAAGTCTTCGTCTGTAAAATCATCAATGGATTCAAAAGACAAAAAGATGTCAGGGTTTGACGATTCGAAGAAGACATCGGATCAAAAGGGAACTTCTGGTGGCGGCCATTCAGCGAGTGATTGGGAAAAGGGAGGAAAAGGTGGTCAGGACTGGAAGAAAAAGTTGGCAGAAGAAGAGGAAGAGAAGAAGAAGAAGAAGAAGAAGGAAGAGGAAGAGGAGAAGAGGAAGAAGAGGGAAGAGGAAGAGGAGAAGAAAAGGAAAGGAAAGTCAAGCTCTGAGTCGACAAAAAAGCCATCTTATGATGAATTCGAGAAAAAGAAAAAGAAAGACTATTAGAGACAATGTCAACCAATCCATAGATATTAGAAATGCTTTGATTTTATTTGAAAATTCAATTAAAATTTTTACTTCAGTTTAGTTTTAATGTATTTATTATTCCATTGTTTCATATATTTCACAAATTCTTCAAAATTTTTCATTAAATATTGTTTTGTTTATACTATAAAGCCTTTAAAGCAAACAATTTTGTTTATAATTAATTGAATGATTTGTTTGTGATTTATTGACATTAAGTTAATGTTTGCGAAAAATAAATTTCAAATAAAAAAAAATATTTTCAAAATAAATGTTGAGATAAAAATGGATAACAATTTTCAGTAATTGAAGGACTGAGTGAAAGATAAGGACAGGAAGTTTTCATTAAGAATTCACGAGACAGTCATCTGAATCTCATTTGGTTTCATTCAACACATTTATGGCATTCAATCAATTGTTTTCAATGCCAACAAATGATCATTCAATAGAATATCATAACATTTAAACATATTTTAATTCAATTCAATGATAATTATTGTAATAATTATGTGAAAAATATTGAAATTTTTATTCATTGAAATATTAAAAGCAAAACAAAAAATATTATTTAATATTAAGTCATATTAAAGAATAAATAAAATAATACATAAATTAATACAATATTTAACGAATGAGATGAGAGTAGGTATCACTTGCACCGGGATTTCCACCATTTTCTTCTCAAATCATTTAGTTTTCCCGATATTTTCAAGTAATTGATCGCGAAATTAAAACTATCCAAAAGTGAAGAGTTTTTCTGAAATGCTATTCCAAACGTCCGTTCGTGAGGAAGACCGGAGTCAATGGTCGCCAAATCGCACCGTTGGCTACTTATGTACGAGTTATGAGACGACTCCCCAAAGAATATGTAATCTCCAGATGTGATACGTCTGAGCGCATCGGTATAGGAAAGGACAAAATTTGATGAATTCGATGATATCATTTGCCACAAGTCCTTCACCACCGGGTCATTCGAGGCCTCGAATGATCGACGGGTCGGTCCGTTCTCTAGTATACCGAATGAGATGTCCGTTTGATTTGACAAATCATTCCAAGACTTGATTTTATTTGTTTGCGATCTAAGCATTAGAGCGGAAATACCACTCGTGAAGAATGGTATGGAAAAGTCGACCACAGCTTTGCGGTCGGAGTTTATGGTCAGGTCAGCCACTGCTATATCCGCCCTCTTTTCACATATTATATAAATTAATTATTCATTCAAATTCAATGTCTATTCACCTTTTTCACCAGTTCCCCTACCATTCCCGTCCACTTGCCGTGAAAATTGAATCCATAGCCATTTGGAGAGATATACAGACTATAGTTTTGTCCATTAATTCCAGTTATTTGTCTCATAAGATCAATACAAAACCCTTCGAGAACTTCTTCATTGGTTTTCTGCACAAAAGGCGGATTCTATTGAATGAAAACATTAGACAAAATTCAATACAAGTAATCAAATGAGGAATGACTTACTATCAGAGTTACGGCACTGTATTCAGCGTTTGTCACATATATCAGACAAACCATTAATGCAATTATGAAATGCATTTCATTTGTCATTCAATGGATATTTATTTGAGAAAAGGTTTTCAAATGCAATCATATATTGAATTATTCATTAAAACAAACAAATTCTTAAAGAGTTTTAATTTGTTTCACTTTAAAAGACTTTCAGTTGTTTCGTAAAACACATGAAGAGCTCAATAAATGTGAATGACTTTCACTGAGAAATTCAATTCAATATATGATTAAACTTTTATTTACTATAAGTTTTATTACGACAACAATTTTTAGCCTTGAATTTAAAGTTATATTATTTTTAATAACTTTTTCTTCACTTTTAAATATTATGAAAACTTCTTTCTCTTCATTGAAAACACAATTTTTGTTCATTTATTATCATTATATGAATTGAAGATTACTTTTATATTTAACACAATTTCTAATTTTGTCCACAATTTTGAGTGTATTTCCAGTTTTGACTGTAATTCAAGTATTGAAAGCAGTTTTGACCAGTTTTTGAACATTTATTACTTTCACAAATATATGAATTTTAAGTCAATATTAAATAAGATTTCAATTGATTCAAAGATTTTATTTTCATAAAAATTTGGTTAAAATAATATAATTGTAAACAAAATTTAAAATAAACTCAAAATAATATTTTTCTGAAATATTCAGTAAATACCAATGGTTTGGACATTGAATTCAATGGTTGAGTGCATTATAAATACAAATAATGTACAAACAAATCACTATTTGTTTATACATTCAGTGATTTATAGTTTTAAAAACAAAATAATCACATGTTTTGGAATAACCAGGGATTATGAATGATCAAGAATCAGGTTTTGTTGAATGAGTCTGTAATCAGGGTCACATAAAGTCCAATATTTGACATTTTTATGATCGCAATTATTTGTGACATATATTTGAATTGAGTGACAAAACAATAGGTTTTGGACATCAAATCATAACTTATAAAAACTCATATCTAATGATGATATCAATTGTTTGACATTTGCTTTGAATGCAGTGTTTGGATGTCATTCAATGACCCCTTCATTACAATCTGCAATCAAATCATTGACAAAATATGACTAAATATATAAAAATATTTCTCGAATAAAAACTTTGTTAAAAAGTTGTGAATTCAGTGCTAAAGAAGTCTTATGTAAAGCACATGAAAGTCATGTGATCTGTGAATGTGTGTAACGATAGTAACAAACAATACAAACATTAAGACAAGTGTTTTGTTTTGACAATAACTCATGAGTTGTATTGATATTCAATACCCAGTTGTTTCATACCATTCCTCCCATAGATTGTCTTACCTTTGATTGATATCAGTTGTTTTCACCACAAAAACAGTTTTCACTCAAAGTATTGCTTCAATCGATCTTTTGGTTGAAGTTTTTGTTTGTTTTGTTGTTTAAGAGATTTGTTGAAAAATGTATTCATTATTATCATTGATATCAACCATAACTACATTACTATTGATGTCAACACAATTGACAATATGTTTTGGCAGACAATTGACGAGAGAAGACTTCGATGACATAATCGGATCCAAATATTATCTCTTTATCCAATTTTATGCCCCGAAGTCTGTATTGAAAGTTGAAAACCATTTGCAATCAATTAATTATTATTTCATTTTTCATAACAACTGACGATATTTGTGGACACAGTTGTGGTCACTGCCAAAAGTTGGCCCCAATTTGGGACAAATTAGAGGCAAAACTCTTGTCAATACCGACTCCACAGGTATTGGTCGGTAAAGTCGACTGCACTGAAGAACGGGATTTATGTTCGCGGGAATCAGTTATGGGTTTTCCGACTCTTAAGTTATATAAATCACATGAGAGTAATGGTATCGAATATGAGGGCGAAAGAGATTTCTTGAGTTTAGAGACATATTTGAGGACACAATTAGGCGATCAGGTGGTCGACGGTGTCGTCGACGACAGGTCTGGTGATAGAAGTGATCCTCAGTTGACAATCGATAGGCCGGAAGCCATCAATGGTTTGTATGAACTGAATGACCAAAATATTGACCAATTCTTAAGTAAAGGTATTATTAATTTTGATTCAAATCCAATGAAATGATTATCTAATAATGAGATTCCGATTCTCTCTATTAGGGCGACATTTTATAAAATTTTACGCCCCCTGGTGTGGACACTGTCAACGATTGGCCCCTATTTGGGACCAATTGGCCGAATCGTTTCAATTCGACACATCGGTGCGAATCTCTAAAATCGATTGTACCACCAGTTCCTCGTCGTGTAAGCACTACGACATCAAAGGCTATCCGACACTCCTTTGGATAGTCGATGGAAAGATTGTCGACAAATATTCCGGTAAAAATTTGTCTCTTTTTGGCCACTATTCTCACCGCAAGTAATTGTCTTGTCTTCCCATTCAGGCAGTCGTTCCCACGAAGAGTTCAAGCGATTTATATCTGAGAAAAAAAGTGAAGAAAATTCAGAGAAATTGAGCGCAGAATTGAATATAGATAATGAAGATTACGGACCATTGACTCTGACTGACGACTCCTTCAGCAAAACCATTGGCCGTGGGCTCACATTCATCAAGTATTGGGTGCCCTGGTGCTCCCATTGCAAGCAGCTTAGGCCCATTTGGCACCAGTTGTCCACGAAGTTCTTCGGCAATCAAGACATCAAAATCGCAAATGTCGACTGCGCTCAACACGAAAGCCTATGTAATCGACAACAGGTTTGGCTTTGGTTTTGATTTTTCTCAATTCGTGTCAATTAATACTAATCGTATGTATAGGTCGAAGGATATCCCACTCTATTCTTGTACAAACAAAATGAAAAAATTGTTGAATTCGAAGGAAACCGAAATCTCGAAGAATTACACGAATTTGTCTTAAAATATTCCACCCCTGAAAAGGATGAGCTCTGAAGGGATGGACGAAAGAGTAATTCAAATGGTTTTATGTTTTACTCAAAACTTAATAATTTAGTCATTTATTAGTTTTTTAAAATTTCACAAAAAGTAAATGAAATTTATTTTTTCATTTATTTTATTTAAAATCAAATATTATTTATATTTTCGTTCATTTATTTTATAATAAATTTTTAATAAATTTGTAAAAAAAATTCAAATAATAACAAATAAAATATTGTTTTAAAAATGTGTTAAAATTGATAAACAAATGAACGGCAAAACTATATTTCCGCCCACTTTTCACATCAAAAGATTTATTAATGTTTTATAACTTGTTTTTTATGATTCAATGGATTTATATTCGATAGTGAATTACATTTTTTTAACCCCTATTTGAGGGTTTATTTGAATATAATTGAAAATTGAAATATTTTTCTGTTTTTATATTACAAATAAAAACTAATTTTTTTCTAAACCTATTTATTATTTCTTTATTTATTTGTAATATTCTTTCATTCGATCGATATTTCAATTGAGGTCAACATTGATATTCATTTGCAAAAAATGATATAATAATAACTTGTCTTAAAATAACATTGTTTTCGTTATTCAATTTTATGCTTATGTCTGACCTCTCGCACAGACTGATCCTTATCTAACAATTAGATGAAGAATTTTTTTCATAAATATAAATATATTTTTCGAAAGAGTTTTTTGAATACAATTTTTCCAAACCATTCAATGAAGTCTTAACCGAAAAAACATGTTTTTGTGGCACAAAAAAATTATAAAACATTTTGAGTCAATAAAATATTAATAAATGTTTTATGGATTATAACTGTTTGCTCTTAACTCTAATGCAGTACTTTTTGAACAAAAACTTTTCAATTAAAATGTAATGCATTTAAGAGTTAATCATTTTATTTGTGAAAATCGATAATTAAATGAAATTATTTTTGTATCAAATAATTGACATTTAATTTGTCTTTATTTAAAACTATTAATTAAATCAATGTTTAATTGAAATTCATTTTTATATTTAATAAATCATTTAAATATATGAAACTATTGATCGAAAATATGATAATAACAAAAATTATGAACTTTTCTATTGTTTAGCAAAATATTCAGTTCCTAAGTTACTCACATCCCTAACCCTTGAGGAATGTATGATTTTTTGAATATAAAGTAAAATAAAAAAATTATTATTATATTCATAACAAACAAATCATTTGTTTTAATTTGGGCTTAAATTTTTGCAATAAAAAACCTAATGTTCCGTAAAATACATTTTTATGTTAACCTAAATGTTTAACAAGATTTCTAATCAGAATTTAATCCTCTGTTCAAATACTTTACTATTCATTTGAATCTACAAATCAATCAACAATTTTACTCTTTTTTATGTTCTTTCATAAAATTTTTATCAATTGATTTGCTTTTTTATTCTAACATTAATTACACAAAAAATTGAATCAAATTTCAATATATATATAATCTTTAGATTCTTTTGAGGTTTAAATTGAATGCAAAAATAGAGGTCAATCGAGTGGTTCATAATTACAATATAATTCAAAACTGTTATAACAAATTGTAATGTCTTATTCAGATTTTCAATTATAAGATCAGGGTCATTATCAGCCATATTAATATTATCAGGGTCAATATCAGGGCTTACAAATTGGGATAAAATTAATTTTGATTTTCAATCCTTAAAACTTTTATTGATTTACGGAATTTTGTAATAAATTAATTCTTTATATATTATACCAATGTATTAATAGAGAGAATTTAACTTTGAATTCATTATAACATTCAGTTCTTTATGTTTTTTATGCTCTTAATTGAGTCTGAAATGATTAGTTCAGTCATAAAACTGTTTTTAATCAATTATTTTGTATTTTTGATTAATTTTTGGTCTGATATGAAATAAATTACAAATAATATACAATAAATTGATTTTAATTTCGTTTGAAATGTGTTAAAATTGCTATTAATTATAGGTTTGTATTCAGAACAAAGACAGCAAAAAATGCCTATCGTTTTGATTGCTTTAGAATTTTTTTAGTGGGAATCAATAGAAAAAAACAATAGAAAACAAGTTTTACTCTGAATTGATTTATGTGAAATATAGGGGGTATTATACGAGCCAAACCACCTGTGCTAACAACAAGTCCAAACCAATTCCATAACAATTCTTAATCATTTGAAATGTCTGTCATTTTTTGTAATTGTTTTCTGATAACAACAATTCAATTAACATTTCATACAATATCTTATCTTTCATTTCATTTCAAATGTCTTTCATTATATTTCTTTCGCCTATTCTTTCATTGGATATCAATTGCTATAATAGTTGTAACAAAAAAACTATTTTATATAACGCATAAAAAATCAAAAGAATTATTATTAATCACAAGAATTGAATTGAATTTGTTATTCAATTAAGTCTGAGATTGAAATGAATTATAAAAACAAATACAAATTGAAAACATTTGCATAAAGTTTGAAACAAACAAATCAAATGTAATCAAAAAAATAAAATTCTCATCAATTTTGAGGCAAATGTCAAACGATTGAATTGAATGTAAGTCACAGACAATGAGATGTCGAACCTGTTTGGGGAGACATTGGTTTCGCATAACAATTTCATTATAATCAGGGCTAAAATTCTATAGAATTTATGCAAACAGAATGCAAACAATTGTCTGTTATTTGAAGAAATGTCTCAAAAATAAAAATTGAATAAATGTTTGAAATATAAATAACTTAAACAAACATCTCTTCATATGAATCACTTGTGGTTATTATGGATTAGTTGTGGTATTCATTGAGTTATTTATTATCATTGAGTGAATAAATAGTTTATAAAAAGTTGGCAAAAAATGATATAATATGTAAAACATTTTTATTTATAACTTATTTTATATATCTTTTTATTTATAGAATTTGCAAAAACTTATTCAAAGAATTGATAATGAATTGAATGGTTAAAATGAGTGCAATATATAGGAAATGAATGTAATGAATAGAGTGAGCAAGGTCAATACTGGCAAGGGTTGGGGTGAGGTTAGGGGTCATCACAAGGAGTTGACAGTGATTTGAACGTTATTTTTGTTTCGACAGTCAATATATACCGGAAACACCAGTTTCTGGTGGTGGAGAGCAGCACACAAACTCCCTGTGCTCTGGCTCTAAGCTTGTCTATGTGTGTGCTCATCAGCTCCGACTGCTTCTGCCAGTGCTCTGTTGTGTGAGTCAAAGCCCTTCATCTCATCCATAGCTATGAGTCTCTCCTGTAATGCACTTCACAAATGAGTCTCTATTGGAGATAGTATTCAACACAACACTAGAAATACATTTAATATTAGATTTGAAATAAAACATAATTTTTACCATTTTTTGTGTTTCTGTTTATCAGTGAATATAAAATAATTGTCACTTTTTTGGTACAGTTTTTGTATAAATAATAAACTAATAAACAATGCTTTCATGTATTAAATATGTTGTAGTTTTCTATAACTTTTTATTTTGGGTAAGTCTTGTATTTTCATATAAAAATGACCTTTCATTCAATGAATGCAATGATAATCAATACATAGAATAAGACATTAAAGAAAATCTTCGTTTATTTACATTTTTTCAACACATATACAAACCATTGGTTTGTGTTTGCAATCAATTATATGCTTATCTCAAATGAAACCCAATTTTAATTATAGATAAACTAATATTTTTATAACCTTTTCATCCATTGATGACATTTTTTGTGACAACATTTGAGATAAACACAAAATCTTTGCATTTATTACAAAAATCAAAAAAACTTTGAAATACTTTTGCATCAATTCATTGATATTTTATCGACAATTGATTGATATTTTTGACTCTAATGTCAATAAACTCTTCACGTCTTCAGTCATTTGATTGTATTGATTATGGTTTGAATTTATAATAAAAATATTTTCATTTAATTGTTATTAATATATAAAATCTTAATATAATATACGAAACATAAATACAAAGCAATGATTGAAAAATGCATTTTTGTTGTGGTTTTCATTTGATTTCATTTGCCTTAAATTAATTATATTTTTGTAAATCCCTTTTGAATTGAAATAATATTTGTTTTATAAAATCAAAAAATTTTATTCAAAAGTGAATAAATTGTATATTATTTTAGATTTTTATTTTTATATATGAAAATGATTTACAATTTTGTCTTATTTTTGGACCAGTTTTTGATCTTTAAAAATACGAGTTTTTATTTTCAAACCTTATTATTAATGTAAACTTTATGCCCAAAAGCATAGGTTATGTGACTTTTATTTGACAAAAATATCACTTCAATAACAACTATAATCTCTTGTTCTCTAAAGACCTAAACGTTTTGAAAAATTTTTTTTTTAAAATATTTTATTATAAATGAGATCTCAATTAAAAGTCAAACACTTCTCAAATCAATTGATTATCACATTTTAGTTTTAAAAACTTATTTTTTGTATCAAATGTGAGAAAAATGATATATTTTTTGAGATAATCCCATATTTGTCCGAAAATCCCTATTTTTAATCCCCTATAAATGATTGAATCATATCATGTGAACCAGAAATCAAATATTTTTTAATGAAATTGTTTCACAAAATTATATTTTAATAGTTTTTGAATTTATTTGAATTTTGAATTTTAAACGAAATAAATATTTATGTATAGAAAAATGTTAGGTTTAGGCGGTTCTGGTTTTTTGAGATGAGTTGATATTGTTGTGAATGTGTTATCAAAATATCATATTATTTTATACCTTATATTTCGAGCAATTATTTGAGAATTTTGAGTATATATAAAATATAAACCGTTTTGAGATTTTTATTATTATTTTATGAAACCTACGAATAAAATGCAAAACTTGTTTTTAGTGTTTTTGATGAAGAATTATAAAAATTATAAAACTTTTATTTTTTATTTTTAAAACATTTTGAATAATAAAAAACATATAATATATTTATTGGTCTTATTTGGGCGTAAAAACTGATCAGAGATTTCAATAATGTTTTCAAATATTCCGAAACAATAAAATTCAAATTATCTATCGTTTTGTCTAACCCTGAATAAAGTGAAGATAAATTGCTTTTTTGACTTTTAAATGGTTTCTGTTATTAAATTTGATTCAATTGTGAAATATTATTACATTTTCGAGAGATTGCTTTGAAATAAGTTTTTATTTTTTCATTAAAAACTCATTTCTTATTGTTATTGAAATTGAAAATTATTAATAATTTCACAAAAAAAGTGATAAAAAGATTAGATTTGAAAATGAAAAATCAATTAATTTATTTTTGAACTAATTTAATGAATTTTTTTGTAAATGGTTTTAAATTTGAATTCAAATAATGTCAGACTATTTGTTGCATTCAGTTGTCATTCAAAATAATTTTCACTCAATATTAAAAATAATAATAGATATGAATATTTGACAAAAGAAGAGTTGATTACAAACCCATCATCTGTTGACAATTTAAACATTGGGTTTGACTGTAGAGCACATCTGCGCAAACCATTGCTACCATTCCTATGAAAGAATCATTGGAAGTGTATGGAAGAGGAAGAGTATTGTGAAGACTATAGCCATAGAGTGGCGTAAATGTTCAACACTTATAACTGACTTTCAATTAGTAGTCAATGCTTTGCACGCATTCATTGATTTTCGTGCAAAACATTAATTACATCTTATTTTGCATTCATTTTATTGTTTTATATCTTATAAATCACTTGAAATCAAGTGTTGGTCCGAAGGATACGCCACAAAATCTAAGGAAATATTATAGCTGTTGTTTGGTCTCTCTTTCTCCACTCCCTGTCCTCCCTATCCCTTCGAAAACGACTGCAATTTCACGTTTAATATACATGATTCATAGGCTCTGGAATACAATCCCTGTTCTCAAACATGGCTTAACTTTTATTACAACAAAAATAACATTTTATTCAAAATTTTGTTTTATATTTTGTTTATCTTTTGCTACAATTCTTTGTAATTATTATTAAGTTTTAAAAAGAGAATAATTTTGTGAATATATAAATATATAAATATTTTTTGTTTAAACAGAAATATTATATAAATATTTGTATACAAAATGCAAAATATTTTAAACTTTTTCCCAATTTTGTTGTCATTGAATGCAAAATAAATGTCATAACTATTTGAGTCATATTTGGGTCCAAAATATCAAATCAATTGTTAAAATATATTGAAAATGGGTTTTAGTTTAATTGAGTCAATCGACAGATATTATAACTTATGCTATAATAACGATACGATCGGTGTTTGCATAATACAAATGGTTTTCCATTCCGTAAGCATTGACTCAATGAATGAATCACTCATTCATTGATTTTATAATAATTATTGGTTTAGTTGTAATGCAATAAAACTAACGACTTTTCACTAATTAATGGCATTTTTTGTTTATGTTTCGATTGGTTTTTAATTATGATTTTTGATATAAAATGCATTGTTTTTCTCTTCCCATCAGTTACTGGGAGTCGTAATCCTGGGTCTCTCGGCATACCTGTGGTGGGATTCCCAGAACTACCTGGACCTGAATGAAGTGGACCAGTACTACGTGACGCCATTCATTGTCCTCCTCATCCTCGGGGGTGTTATGACTATTGTTGGCTTTCTTGGATGTTGTGGTGCTGTCAGAGAGTCGTCGTGTCTTTTGGGAACCGTATGTTTATTATACAAATGTCTTTCAAATACTGGGGTTCGGTATACAAACCGCCTCCTGGAGGTGTGACACCTCATTGCAATGCTTAGGGGTATTGAGTTTAGATATGCAATTAAAAGGTTTAAAAGGGGTTCAAACATTGAGATTCTCCTTTTAGAACCATTTATATTAATCCTAACCCAACCCAACCCAATAGAACCCAATTATAATACTTTGGTTAATATAAACTCAAATCTAATCATTAAATCAGAAATTCAAACAAATTCGTAAAGTGTTTGAAATCTCTTCAGATTTCGACTAAAGATATCTTTAAAAATATTTTATTCAATATTTATTAATTGAATTATGTTTTACAGTATTTCCTGTTCTGCATAACGATGTGTGTGGCCTGTGGGGCCTCCCTGTACTGGACAGCTCAAAATGAACACACTGTGAGTATTAAATTGTTCAAGCTTCTTTTGTCTACCACTTCCTCTTTGATGAGTTTGTATCCAATGATACCAAATATCATTTACAGACATTTTTATTAGTCTTAAGAATTTGAAACAAAATTATTCTTTATTTTAAAAAATAACAAAATTTATAACAATTTCATTCAACTCTATATTTATTTTGCGGTTTGAAATTCATTTGAAATTCTTGTGTTGAAATACATTTTGAGTGATCTTTAAGGGGCTAAAAATAAATAATTGAAATGTACTTAAGATTTGTGTTTATTATACCTAAAGTTAATCTATTATTCCTTAAAACATGTGTTAAATTGAATTCAAATTTTCGTTTCATTTGTGGAAAATAATTATCCATTATTTTTAACAGATTTTAAACGTTTTTTCATTTCCTGAAAATTTTTTTTGAAGACAAACACAAAAAATTGTCTGAAATTTTATACGAAGAAAAGTTTCTGAATTTGTGCCCAATTTTTTTTGAATATTTTTTTGTTTCTTCAGATTTTGATTATATATTCTCATGAAATACAGAGACAATGATTAGTGAGAAAACTCTTTATTTCACACTCTCTTGAATTGGATTTGTTTTCTTGTAATCACTTCCAGACAAATGTTTTCACTTATAAAAAAAATGTTTGACATTTGGAAACATGAAAACAATGAATCAATTTTGCACTGGTATTAACTGTCTGTTCCTTTCCATGTCAGGTGAGGGACAAAATAAAACGCGATACTCAGCGCCTGATCCAAGCGAACTATGGCGTCGGCAATACCAACGCCACCGAAATGCTCGTCGACCGCATCCAACGTGACTTCGAGTGCTGCGGATCTAACGGTCCCGAAGACTGGATCAACTCTAGCTATAATCACGGCAACAAATCCCGATCACTGGAGAAGGGCATCGGAGCAATGGATGTGTCGAATCCATTCTGGAAAATACCACATTCCTGTTGTGTTGACCCGTCTTCGAGTGAGTGTGAGCGCCGGACACACGGCCTGTCCTCTATAGATCGTGTGCGAGATCTGATGGGAGGCCCGAATCCAGTCATATACAGGAGTGGATGTCTGGAGAAGTTCGAGCACTTCATTGCCGACAAGTGGCAATGGATTCTCATTACCGGAGGAATACTCATTGGAGTCCAAGTGTTTGCACTGATATTCGCGTGTGTCCTCTGCTGTGCGATCTCACGGGTCGGGGATAAGTAACGGTAGCTTTAAGTTATGGTTTAGTTTTTTCTATTAAGTATTTGTTTTTTATTTTTTAATCACTTATTGAGAAATTTCCCAAAAATTTTCTATAAATTTAATGAGTTTTTCGTTTCATAATAACTAAAGAAACAAAAAAACTTTACTCTATTTATTGTCTTATATATCAGAACAAAACAAATGTGAATTCAATTTATAATATGAAAGAGTGTATTGATTAGTGATTTGACGATTTGTGTCTCATTTGTGGTGTTTTTTGACTACAATTCCTGCCAAAACTTCTGCTTATATTGAAGACAAACAAACAAAAAATGATTTATTTTGCAAACAATCGCAAAATTTGTACAAAATAATGAAAATCATTTTTACACAATTTTATTGTATAATTAATGGCATCAAAAACAAAACAAAACAAAAACTATAGTTAACTCACATTTCATCTCAACTCAACTCTCATTGTATTACAAAACTCATCAAAACATCAATTATTGAGTAATTTTAATTAGCTTTTGAACGAACGAACAATAAATTGGTCTAATTTTTAACACAAATAGCATTCAAAATGTTATACTAAGCGCATAAAGAGCACAGGGAGTATATGACTAGTATAATGTCTAGGTCTAAAACCTTCTTCCCCTTCCAATGCAGACTAATTGGTATTAAATTAAATTTTTATTTCAATTATTAGTTGACATAATATTTCACTTTCGATGAGAATGTCTTTTAGTTTATGGTCTCAAAGAAGTTCTTTATATTTATTTTGTGCCACAAAATAATAGTTGATTTGTTTTGACATTTTTGTGCAATTAATGAATCATTTGATCAATTCATGCATTGTTTTCATCCCAACACAAATCATACAATTGTTTTATTCATTGAAATATCTTTTTTAATGTAAAATATATTCACAAATCGAAAGTAAAAAACATTTTAAGCATTTAAAAACCATTTGTTAATAACTTTTAGTTAAATCTCTCTCTGTTTTGTGTGTCTAATGATTGTGTGAAAACTTATAAAAAAGATTGTTTTCTCTCTCTAATGATTGTCTAATATTTAAACAAATTTTCAAATGTTTTTTTGATTATTTCAAACATTAATATAATTGTGAAAAATGTTTTGCAAAATATTTGTTGATTTCTTCAACAAAAACTTAGTGTCAAAAAGTGTTTTGCAAAACGATTTTCCTTTTATATAATGTTGAAAAAAATCCAAAAACAAATGTAATCTCAAAAATGTCTTCACATCTGTTGTATTGAAATATTATGTGGTTTTTAATCGAGAAAAACATAATTTAATTTTAAATGTGATATATATTTGATGTTATAATGAATCGAAACTTTAATGATATTATTATTTAAAGTAAATCTCATTTACATTACATTTCTCTCAAATATAATGACAAAGAAATTCTCTTTTTATATAAATCTTGTAATAATTGGCAGAAAATGTTATTCAAATGATTATGAATTCAATGACTTAAGTGTTTATCCGATTAATCAAAACTAAACAAAACTTCTCTAAAATTCTTGTACTGAAAAAAACTCAAAAAAAAAGTTTTTGCATTAAAATCAATATTAATTCAAAGCTCAAAACCTTTTGTTCATAACATCCAAAGTATTGTATATTTAGTTTGAATTGTTTTTTCAATTTTTACTAAAAAGTGCTTAAATTTGATATAAATTATTGGTTTTAAAACAATTTGTTTTATTATTAAATTATTGTATTTTTTTCGGATATAATTTGCTATAATTTGTGCATAATTTCTAAAATTATTTATTTAACAATTTTTGGATAATTTTGTTTTAACTATTGATTGGAATAACCCTTGAATTGCATTATAATATATAATATAATGTTTTATTTTAATATTAAAAGTGATTGTAATCTAAATTGAATTCAATTCATAATTATTATTAAAAAATAAAATTCATTTTCAAACTCAAATTGTTTTTATTTGAAGTTTTCATTCAAAGGTATTTTAATGTTATTTTACAATGAATTTCATAACATATGATAAAAACATTTCTTTTGTTTTTTTTAAATTACATTTCATTTATAACTCTTATATAAAATGAATTTTCATTATTAATGACAAATAATTTGATAAAATCGAAAATATGTACAAAAAATGTGTTCAAATAATTGCTATTCAAGTCATTAAAAGCTAAAATGCATTCAATTATTTCTAAACAAATCAATACTTTTAATACTTTTTGTCTTAAAATACAATAAAAAGTGAATTTTGTCATAAAATACATAACAATTCAAAAGCGATTCAACTATTGATGACTTGATTTATTTCGCGCATCAGTTCGTCGTCTTCGTCATCGATGACCACATTTGAATCGATATTATGAGTGGAATCGCCGTCAAAGAAGTCAAAGTCATCCGAATCCATGTCAACGGATCTGATCCTATGTTTATCGTTGCCATCGATCGGCGAAACGACATTCACTTCAACGATATTCGACTCATTTGTGGTCAAAGTTTGTTCACAACTATTGTCGACATTTTGAGAACAATTGTCTTTGTTTTCAGTTATGTTTTGTTGTACTTTAAGTGAAGGAACACTTGTCGGACCCGTTCTCTTGATCTTAACTACTGCTGGATTGAGATCAGAGGCCGACCTCTTCTGTCCTCTCGGCTCTTGATTTTCCTTAAGACCACTCCAAAGCTCTGCGTTTGTCTCCAACTTCTTATCATCCGAATCATTGCGTTCTCGTCTGATTTGATCCAATGTCTTAACACTGAAATCGCGCCAAGAATTCAATGAATGGTTTGCGTTAGAAATGCTGTATTCCTGAGGTGTCGGTGCCGTTGAGGGCAAACCTAACGACTCTTTTTGACGCTTTATTTTCACTCTTAAGTCTTTGTTTGACTTAAGAGTCGATTGTTTTGATTGGAAATCATTTTTGTCTAAACATTGAATGCTGTCATCAATGAGTGTCTCTTCAGACTCACTGTTGAAGACCTTCTCCATTCGGATCTGTTCTAATGTCTTGACACCAAAGTTCTCATTCAAGCTATGATTGTTTGAATTCAAACCTCGACTTTCGATGTGTTTCTCACATTCATTGTCCGATTCTTCGTCGAAGTCGTTCAATGATATAGAAATGGGTTCAATGTTTATGTTATGATTACTCGTGTCGTTGATTGTGGCCAAACTTGGACTCAGATGGTCTGAGTCGTCAAAGAGTCTCATTTGAGAGCAATCGTCACCTCTTTTATCACTGTTTGGATGCAAACCAATGTCTGAGTTATGGCTAATAGTGTTGTCGTTGTTATCCATGGATGGGTTGGTCTGACTTTGAGACATCACCGGAAGTATAATACCCTCAGCACTGGTCTGTTCCTCGTCTAAGGTCAGAGTTCTTGGCTTTTTGTGTAGGAAAACACAATGAGGTTTACGACAACCGATGGGTTGGGTCTCAAACCAGCACTGAGTCGACGACCGATTGATCCGACACTCCATATGTCGGTACTTACACAACGACGGCCTCAAGCACTTGCCGTTCTGCCAGTGCTGACACGTGACCTCTGACCCCAATGCCAGCTGGCAGTGACGGTACGGACAGTCGTCTCCCTATCGGTGCCACACATAAAACAATGCATTCAATTAGGGATCAAATGAAACAAATTTCAAAAGTTTTTCTCATTTAGTGATAAAAAATGTTTTGAAAACTATTTTTATTTTAAATAATAATTAAAAATAAGTGAAAATAGTTGTAAAAAAAGAGTCAAACCTTAGTACAGGTGCTGTAGTAATAGAAATAGCAGTCGTCGTCACTCTTCTCAACTGATTTTTGGCTCATTTTTCACTTTATTTAATGTTTTAAATAATTTTTAAATATTTTTTTAATTCAAATTAACTTTAATTTTAACAAAAATTTTATTTAATATTTGATTAAATATTTATTTTTAATTTCAGTCTTATTTTACGTTTATATTTAGTAACTATTCTTTGATAACGTTATGACTTAAGGGCGCCGTTGGGTATAATCCCTACCCTTATGTTAGACTATTATATACAAAAAAGGGGCTAAAAAATAATGTCTTTTCGTAACGTTATTTCAAAATTATGTTTTGACTCCAATTTGAACAACAAATACATCGATATATCGATAAAATTGACGTTCAATTCATTCATAAATGACGTTCATTACAACTCAACCCCTTTTCACCTGAGCCTAGAATTGCAAGAATATTATTAGCAAGGTCATTCCAATATCAATATCCTGGTCATTGTTTGATGTCAACCATTGCATACAATTGAAACAAATTTTTGTTTTAGTTAAACTGAACTCAAATTCAATGAAAACTTTGAAAAATATTTTTATTTGAAATTTGATTGAGTTTTATATCAATAAAAACACGATTTTTACAATTTTTTACAATTTTTTGACTTTCTTTTCACGAAATAATTGTCTAAAAGTTTGAATTTTGTTTTCTGTCCAAAGGAATCGATTTATATAAACGAATCCAAAGAAGTAAAAAATGAGATTAAGTCCACAAATGACCGCAAAAGTGAATCTTTGCCTCCAATCGAGGTTTGCCAGAAAGGGATAAATCCATAGATCAGTAAAAGTGCCGAAGAATATGATGAGCGAAAAGTAGAGCACATATAGTGTTATTATGACCACAATAGCCTTTCCCCAGTGAGGCTCTTCGTGGTAGACCACTATCATCTCTAATATATTGAGAGGGACTATAAGTGTGTGCTAAAGGAAAGGCATTTCATTTGTTGAATAATTTCATGAAATATTTGTCGGTCGAAGACATACAACGATTTGATTATACCATTCGGGGAAACGGTTCTCTCTATTCGGGTTTCTTACGTTCCTCTCATCCATAAAGTTAAGGGCCCAGAAGGTCAGACAAACGAACTGTCCGTCAATTTTGAAAATAATATTTTGTTATAAAAATAATTATAATTGTAATGAATGTCTGAATGTCTGACCACAGAGAAGGGAAAGGTCACACAATCGAAGAATGCGTCCAATAGTTCATAGAAAGAGCGGTTGACTTGAGATCTGAAGTCACACATAAGGCTTGAAAAGTGAAAACCGAATTGAAATAGCTATGGATTAAGACATAAAACAGGGTTTGAATAATGAAATCAAATGCCATTTAATACCAAATTCCAATACGTCTGAAATATAGTGAAAATTATGTTAAAAACTATTGTAAAAACTCAACACAAATGCCAATTAAACCAAATATTTGAAGTCTCCAATATATGTAGACCGAGGATCGTTTAGATCATTGTTGAAGATCTGATAACCGATTGCCAGACCATAAGCGGCAGTTCCGGTGATGTGTACGGCATAGGAAACACTCCTCCAGAGGAATAATAATATAAAATTCATTCTCAATTTCAAACTAAATGTAGAAATGATTTGAAAATATATTTTATTTTTTACTGTTATATAAACTTTATTCTAATCTCGAGCTCTTGAAAGACATTCATTGAAAGAGTTTATAATAGACTTAATTGTTGTCTAATTTGTTGTCTTTGAGAGAAATTTCATAAATATTTCAATTTTTATTTCAATTTAAATATAATATAATTTAATAAATATATGAAAACATTCTTTAGTTAAAGGAAAGGCTGATTATATTATATGTGATATTTTTATCATTTCATATTTGAAAATATAATATAAAAACCATTTTTGTATTGAAAATATTGTTTGAAATTAATCTTTATTTTAATGTTTTTTCGAAAAACTTCAAAAAGTTATAAATTATTCACTAATTATTTGATATTTTAAAACTTACGACAAAATATCAATTAATGCAAAACTATTATAAGAATAATTAATTCAATAATTATTTCGATAGTATTTAATGGTTTTGACGACTGATTAAACTATAAAAATTGCTATAAAAATGTCCTTTCATTTAATATTGATAGAGATTTCCATTTTCTGATGAGATCTGAAATGAATGAAATAAATAATTTGAAAATTATTTCAATAGAAATCAATTCATTTGTATTGGTTTTGACTTTGTTTTCAAATTCATTTCCCTTTACTTTTGGCAACTTTTTTGAAGACAATTTTGAAAACAAATATTTAAGTAAAGAAAATATTGCAAAAAGTTTGAAAATTGACGAAAAGATTGACACAAATGATAGAAAATGTTTTGGATTTTTCATAATAAGATGGAGAAGAAGGAGAAGGAGAAGGACGACTACTCAGGGTCTGACCTTTTTATCATTAATCTAGATATAAATAATTTTGTTATCGATTTGTAGCTCCTGCTCCGGCCCCTGCACCGGCCCCTGCTCCGGCCCCTGCCCCGGCCCCTGCACCGGCCCCTGCCCCAGCTCCTGCTCCTGCTATGGCCCCGGGTATGAGAAAACAACAATCAAGAGTCAAGAAAGTGGGAAACGGATGAAAAATGAGACAAATATTTGTTTATTAAATAAATAAAAGATTTATTTTTAAATATTATTGTTATTTAAAATATAGAATTCAATACAAAATAAATTCTTTGGTACAAAAAAAGTTTAATTTTGATTCAATCACTCATTTGTTTATTTTGTTTCTCGTCCTATGATTTGCAAACAACTGAATAAACTTTCGTTTAATGCATGATATTTTAAATCAATTGATTGTCAGTTAAATAAACATTCAATTAATATGAAAATAAGTGAACGATAACTATATTAATGATTGTATTAATTGCAAAATCATTGAAAACTGTTTTTCATATAAAAATTTATATAAAATAAAGTAATTATAAAAACTTGTAATAAAATGACATTTATTTCACATTTTCTTTTTCTAAAACAATATATAATTTTTATATTCACTAATTCTGTGATCGTTTGTGATATTGATATATAAATTCCTAGAACTTTCTGATCAATTAAAACAATGTCTAAACATATGATCAAATATTACCTAACATTGAATACGAAAACATTTCATCTGAAATAACATTAGTTTTGAGTATAAAAAGTTGAAGAAATTTATAGAAATTCATTTCAAAGTGTTTTGAAAAATAATGAAAATTCTAATCATTTTATCCATATTTTTGATGGTTTTGTCCATCAGTTATGCGATTGATATAAACTCAGAGTCTTTTGGCGAACAATCTCTGGTCAAAGTTGACGAAGAGCTGAATGTGAATGAGTTGCAAAATGACCAGGCGTGTGGAGGAAGCACTTCTATGCCCCCTGCAGGGGGTGGAGCAGGAGCAGGTATTTTTCTATAATTATAATGTAGTATATTATATGAAATCAATATATGATAGGTCAACTAAACTCCCCTGGTAGAAGAAGAGGAGGAGGAAGACGTCAAAGAAACAGAAAATAATATTTGAATATTTGATTTGAATGTGAAATATTCAACAGATTTATGTATTTCTTGAATGAATATTTCATTTAAATATAATTCTCTTAATATTTACATCAAATGATTGAAGATTTAAATAAATTAAGTGAAAATAAGTCATAATTTAATTTAATTAATAATTATTTTTAAGTTATTATTATTTAATATGTTATTTATTTGTGTTTTATTTTAAATAAAATAATAATAAATATATTTTTAGAATATTTTCTCTATTTTTAAAAGTATTTTAAAGAAAAAATTCTGAAATAAAATATCGATAAAAAATAGCATTATTTTAGATATTCATTTGAAAGACATTTCAATGAAATATGACTTTAATTTATAAAAAAATTTTAATAAATGAATAATTTTTAAATTCTTGTCATTCATTCATTCAGTTTCGGCAATGACTTGAAAACTGTTTACGTAAATATGTTTTGGTATTGAAATAAAATTTTCAATACTTTGAGTGAAATTAGTTTCACTTGAAATCAGTTAAAGATGTCATTTGTTTTAAAAAAATATTTTGACTAAAATTTTTTGAAATCAATCCTTGAATTTATAGAAATATTTACCATTCAATACAGAGGTATACCTAATATGACCTCATATTCCAATGATATGGACAGGAATAATCATTTATTTGTCCACGTGTTGATCACAGGAACTCAGGTTTAACCTGAGCGCTACGTGAGTGCCCAATTAGAACCAGATCCAACCAATCCTACAGTGCCTTCAAATCAGGTTTTCCAAACATTTTTTTCTGTTTTACAGCAAAAACTTTATTCAAAATTCAAGTTCTTATAAATTTTGCGGACATTTGTCGTCGAGAAGTCATTTTGAAAGTTGTCTTTAGAAGTGATTCAAAAGCATAGCTCAGCCTAAAAACACTCAACACTTGTTGTGATCGAAATCGTTGAAAACTTTTTAATATAGACTTTTGTAAACGTTTTCTAAACTTTTCTCTAATATGTGTACTCATGTCAACTGAAGACAAGACGTTTTCACTACCTTTCCATTCAAATCATTCGTTTGTCAAACTTATTGTAAATCTGAATTCAATTCTCGGAAGTCGTTTAGGCAATTGTGGCAACATTTTGGAACTACAGGTGCTCACACAACTACATCACGTCCATTGATTCCACCCACTCCTCCAATTATATACCTGAACATCAAATCAAAGGTATTTATGAAAATTCTTCACTCATTTCATATCTTATCACAGAATCTGAACTCTTTTTCCACTTATGTTTAGCTCAATATTAGAGTCAATCCATTGTTATATCCATTGAAGAGATGTCGAAATCAAAGGAAATCACACAAAACGAAAAGTGAGAACAACTTAACGATAGATTTGAATGAATTTGCTAACAATTGACACAATACTCAGGAAAGAGTCGTTTGGCACCGATAGAAAGCAGACGTCCACACACTATAAGGCCGACATTGGTATGAAATATGGTTCAGAAAACAAGGATAAGGATAACAAAGGCAATCCTTGGGGTCCGGTATTCAAGAATAGACAGCATTTCAACGAAATGCATAACTTCTAAACATATGTGTCTTTAACACACATTTTCTTAATTTTTTACATCAATTCAATTGTCTTTCGTTTACAGTATTAAACATAATATAAATTGTCTTTTGTTTTAAAAACAACTTTTTGTCAAAAAATAACTCATTTTTATTATTTGAAAATAACTTTTTTGTGTTATAATTACGAATCAAATGATGTATTAATTAATTAAATAAAATATATTGAAAACAAAAAACCATTAGAAAAGCAATGAATGAATTTATGGTCAAATCATTAAAATAAAGATCAATTTGTGGTCAAAATGTGATCCCAATTGGGGTTTACAAATGAGTTGCCCATTAAGGGAAAGGGTATTTAATCGCTATGTTGTGGCAAATAAGCTATCGGTGCGATGGAAGCCCTTCCGTGAGCACATCTGAAAGAGACATCACATTTGGATAGACTGTTAATTAGTTTGAGACAATCGTGTAATTTAAGGACATCTCCAAAACGTATGGATCCTCTACAGGCCTTCGTCTGCAAGCGCTCCAGTAGTTTAGGCGTTAGTCTATTACCAGTGCAGACATTATCTCCTTTTCCTTTTGTTCTTTGCTTTACTATAATTATTGCCTCTTCAATGATGTCTATCATAGACCTCATGTCTAATGAATCCGAAAGACATTGAGGAATATGTGTCACAAAATAGCTATTATTTTCTGACTCTTTCTTGTCTTTGGTCTTCATCTTTGGTTTCTTCAGTTCGAAACCAATCAATGATCTGATTTGTGGCTGATATGACTCAAAGCAAGTCATCGATTGCTTGATATTCAGTCTTATTGGCGGCAAAACCGAAACTGTTTTGATATTTCTATTGTCGTCAAAGATATCCCTAAGAATAGCCTCATATCTGATCCGTTCGTGGACTGCGTGCTGATCGAAGGCCATGAGAATGTTGCGATCGATGGCCAGACATAGTATGAACTTGTGGTCCAGTTGTCCGATCACTCTTAGCCTTCCGTCAGTCAGAAGATATTTGTCTAATTTGATCGACTCTTTGATTCTCATGTCAGACGTCAGACCAAACTCTGGTCCAAAGGTAAAGGGTTTGCCTTTAACAGCACTCTCTGTCCCAGTGGTGTCTTCTCTCACCCATCCATCAATCCCTACATTATCTCTATTACTATCACTTAGTCTTTGGTTTGCATTCAAGTCATTATGAAATGATTTATTGATTTCATTATTATTTTCGTTGACTTTTGAAATGTTTTCATAAAAAGTATTTTTTTCACTCAAGAATTGATTTGAATTTTGTTTATAAAATTCATCCAACGATTGATAACATGAAAAACCTGTTTGTCTATCGATTATAACATATCTATTCAAAGACTTGTCATAAAATTTAATTGATTTTTCATTTGATTTATCCATAATTTGTTGGACAAAAACATAAAAAACTTTTAATTGAAATTTATTATCAATTAATGTCTATTCGAGTAATGAATTGTCACTAAAAAACAATCAAAACATTAATCAAAAGTTTGCCATAAATTAAAAATTTCAAAAATATTTACAAAAATTGAATATATTTTTAGATTAAATACCTTTTACTTTGAAGTTTTGGTCTTCAGATAGCAATCAATTCATGCTTTGAATTCAAGTCATTGGATGTCATTCAATGATATCAACCAATGATTTCACAAAACTTATTGTCAATGGCTTTAAGGCAAAAATGAATGTTTTTATTTTTTTACGATTTACCCCTTAATGTGCATCACATTTGCATAAATATTTCGTGGCTACCCTTTGAGGTCTGGAGCATTTGGCACATTTACCCCTTGCTGTCTATAAATAGCACACAAACACACAAATTCACTTACATTAATATTTATAACAAATGCTAATTAAGTGAATATTTTTGGTTGACTTTCACTTGACTTCTGATAAAAGTTTGTAATAAATTATCGTAAGGTTTGGCAAACCCTTGACTTGAGGCGAACAGGACTTTAACAGCGATTACAAACACATTTCATTTAACCCTTGAGTTTGCAATCAATTCATATCTTCACTTCAAAGTTGAAAATGATTTTTAAAGTCAAATCAAATGATAAAAACCTTTCAAAAACATCATTAAAAAAATATTATTTTTGAATAGCTTTGAGAAGAATAAGTTTTTGTTGGCTTTTCATACGTTATGTCAAAGACATTATAAGAGACTTGAGTTTAATGAATACAATTGATTACGGATTGAATGAATCCATAGGTTTTGATCCAATAATAAATAGCCCAATCAATTGGTGCCTATATATGTCTGCACCGGTAGTCAGTCTTTGCCTAATAAGTGCTGCAATTTTTTCTTATTTACTTTCCAATTATACCCTCCTTTCCATCCTTTCCATCAAATAAAATGTGAGAAAAATATCGATCAAATGAAGAAAAAGAGTACAAAATCAATATCTTTGCCATCGATTTGTTGTTGGTTTAATCGATAATAAGATTTTCCTATTTATAAAAAGAGTCGAAAAAACATTTTAAGGCAAACGACTGTTTTCTCAGACATTCACTGAAGACATGCCATAAAGAGATACAGATATTCAGTGTTTGTCTCTCTTATATAATAGCAATCAATCATGAGTTGACCCTAACTTCAAAAGTAGTGGACCTTTGGTCTGAATTAGGTATAGAAATGTCGACAATGTTTTTGACAATGATTTAATGAGTGTTAAACTCAACAATAGTTTCAAAGCAATGAGTTTTGTATTGAAATTGTTATATAAACCTAATATCAATTCACACAATCATTACATCATTAATGCATTCATTATTACAATCGTAGAAATAGTGAACTTTTTTCATAAAATGTGTCAAAGTTTTTGAACTTTTTTGACCACTAATTCATACGGTTTTTGAACTTTTTGACTCAATTTTACCACAAATGAATGTCTCGTAACTCATAAAAGTTGACTAAATTGACTAAAATAAAAGTCATATAATTTTATTGAATTTATTATTAAATAAATATAAGTATTTTTGACATAAATTATTGAAAAATATATAAATTAATAAAATTTAATTCAAATGAAATACTAATAAATGCGAAGAAAAATAGTTGAATGAGATTTGAGAATACATTTTGTGACGAAAGACTGCACTTCTAAGCGCTGGCAGATTTAGGCCAAACATTTGGAAATATGTACCAAATCTTAACATTTGCTATGAATTTGCAAATCAATTGAACTCTACTTTCATATAACGACTATAAATAGATAACAAAGTAATGTTGTCGTCAGGGCTGGTATGTTCTGGTCGTACAGTAATTCATGTCATCTCTTATTTTTTGCTACATATCCTTCAGTCCAAACCCTTCGAATAAATCCTCTAAAAATGAGATATTATTCCCCTTAAAAGAGAAGATTATTTGCAATGAAATATTTATATAATATTTTGACTCAAAATTTATAACAAAATATATATTCACTATTCGTTTGGCCATTGAATTGAAATACAATTTCATTACTGTTTTGATAACTCATTTAAAGTCCATTTGAAATGTCTGTCAAAACTTTAATTTATATTTTTTGACCATAAAAATAAAGATGTTATAAACTTATTTGAGGGCTGGCGTGTCGTGCGGGTGCTTATGTACTAATGCCTTGTGTCAGTCTATTGACTATATTGTGTTAGCTCTCAATCCATACAAAATACAATGCAATGCAATGAAAGGCAAACTTTTCTCCTCTTTATTGCATTGAGTTTTCAATGCGATTCTCTTGTGTTTTAGCTTTCATTTACTCTATGTTTCGCTCTTTTATTCACTGTATTTGAAACCAAGAGATGCTCTTTAAGTCCTAACGGAGAGACTAAAGGATTTTCAATATTTATTTTGTTTTCATTTTTGATGAAATCATTTATGTTTCAAATAATATCTATTTCTTTCAAAATCATTAAATCGTTGAAATATTTCTTATTGAAATTTACACAACTTTTTTGTATTCAATTATTAATAATATTTACGTTTAAGACATTGAAAATATAGTCACGAATTCATAGTTTTTATATCAAATATTGCAACAAAACTTTAGTTAATTATTGGGGATTTTATTTAATCAAATCATGAGATCATTTGTGTTATGAAATTGATATGTAATTAACTTAACGTAAATCAAAAGTCGATAAAAAACATAATTTCATTCAAATCTTCTCTTTAATGATATTTTTGATTATAAAGGATTAAAATGACATAAATTTTTTGTTATATGTTATCAAAACTTATGATTCACTGGAATTGAGACAAAATTCTAAAAATATATTTAAATGAAACTTATTTTTTATGTAAAATATATGGATATTAACATTAAATGTAAAAAAATTTGAAAATAAAGATAAAACTCGAAAATAATGTTTGCATAACTTTTGACATAAAACACAATAAAAATATTTTTTACTCATATTTGCATAAATGAAGCAAAACTTTTGGACAAATATATAGCAATATTTTGTTAAATTTCGCTATAATTATTGAAATTCATTTTTGCTATAAATTGTTTGAAAAATTCAATCGAAATATTAAAATATTTTTATGCGAGAAAAAAAGAGATGTGAGAGAGAGAGAGAGAGAGAGAGAGAGAGAGAGAGAGAGAGAGAGAGAGAGAAAGAGAGAGAGAGAGAGAGAGAGAGAGAATTTATTCATTATTCAGACATATATTTCTCTATTTCTCTATAATAAACAATTTATATACAATGACATCAATAGACATCAATGGATATTATTGAGCACAGACATGACCGACTCGTATAGCACATGGGGATAGCACATCGAGCTCAGGGAGATTTTACAAAAGTCATATTTTATAACAAAAGTATTGATTTTTAGTCACAAAATTCTTTCCATTCTTCCAAATGTCTCATACATTGAAGAGTTTTCATAAATAGATAGATTGAGCAGCGAATCCCTATCCACCCCTGTCTACCCCCTGGGCATTGCTAATGGCCGATATATAACTGTGCAAATCGGGTAGAAATCACACGCAAACATCACTACTATGTCATCCATGAAAGCATTTTATTTATTATTTTGTCATTTTTCTTGAATATAAGTTATTTGAATAAATGGATACAAAGTGTAAAAAATACATTGAATTTCATCAAAAATTATTTAAGAAATTGGTTTCAAATCTTTGGCTCAATTGACGAACAAATTCATTATTTTTTTTATATCAATTCTACTATAGTTTGAAAACAGAATTATTTAAGAATATGTTTTTTACTTAAAAATAAGTTTTGATTTCAAAAGATATTTAAATGGATGTAAAAAAGAGACTCTTTTTGTCAAAACAAACTTTATTTCAGTTGACTTATTGACAATGTATTGAATGGAGACCTGATTTTAGGCGTCTTTTTTACAATAAGTGATGAGTTGTTTCGTCTTATAATTTTGTGAACAAATGAAAAGATAGAAATCATTTGAAAATAAATGGTTTGAAACAAATTCGTTCAATCAATAATTTTTTGAAAAATATTGAGAAAAATATTTTTTGCGTTTATATATTGTATAAAATTTGAAGATTTTTGTGATAAACATATTTTCACTTTTGTTATCAGTTATTGAAAGCAAACTTTCCTTATAATAAAAGATCTGTGAAAACAATGTATGAAATGCGAAAAGTTATCGTATTTTTGTTGTATAACAATAATAGTCATAAATAAAGATAATTTATTGCTATTTATTGAAAGCATTTTATTTGACATTTAATTATAATTGAATTTTTTGTTTTCGTAAATACTTTGGATTTTTTCGCTCATTGTTAACATTCATTGAATTCAAAGACATTTTTGTTTTTATTTCACCAAAGACTTTATGTTCATATCTATTGATCGATAGCATTCACAACACAAAAGCCGGTGACAGACCGACAGACGACCAGTGCTTTAAAAAATCAATGTTAAAGACTAATCGAGTGCTACATTGAGACACATTGAGACCGGACATCAAAACTAACCATAAATTTGACAAAAGATAAAATAAAATCTTATTAATCGAAACCTAAAGGCTTTGAATACTTTGAAGAGAAAATGAAACGATTTTTTGAACAAATAATATATAAGATGTAAGAGAGGGTAAGGAGAATGAGATGCCGTTTCTGATGATGTGGTATAATATGGATCTGCCAGCGCTTGCATCGTCGCAGAGCACGTAATAACACCGCCATCGCCATCGCCGATAATAACAAAGTCTTGCTTTTCAGAGCCCTTTCCCCAAAAAAGCCGTATGACATGAGAAACACAACAGTGAGAAAGTGATGAAAAAATTGCCAAAAATTTTATAAAATTTTTTTCCTATTCTCTTATGTTTTCGATGAGACCGAAAGTTATCTTTAATTTATGGCTTGCTTTGCAATGAGTTTTATATTGATATTAATATCGCGTTTTTAACACATTTTGTGTTTTATTATTCAATGACTAACTTATAATTTGTATCAATTCGTGTATTCTTTGCATTCCTCCCAAAAACTCATATAATTTGGTAATAAATACTCCAAATTCAATGTAAATGATTTCACAAACTATTCTTTCATACATTAAGATCAAGTCATTTGTCATTATTTATTCAAATTGTCGTTCCTTTCAGTCCATCAACACCTCAGAAGAATGTCTTTGAGAATGTGCTTAAAGTTTTTCATTATTATAATTACAATCGATGTTATCATGACTTCAGACCGTCAGACATCGACTAAAATCAAAGGTAATGTGTTTTTCATTCATTTTATATTAGTTTTTATTGAATTATTTATTGAATTTCTGTCAATCGATTGAAAATATCGTTTATATTTGACACATGTTTTCATTGATTGTCTATGAGTTGAAGAGATAAAAAATGTCTTTGATGTCGAGGAAAGCATTTTTGTGATTGACTTTTATTGAGTGCTTTTAAATATTTGATATAAAGAGCAATCATTGAATGAAATGTTTATTTGGGTTCACATTGTATTAAATCCTCCAACACTTAAATCAATTAATACTTCAGTGTTTAATAAACATATTTTGATCTGAATTTCAAAAAATTTATAATTTAATGATAAAAAAACAGTTGAATGACTTTTCACTCAAATATTGACTCAAATATAAAATATTCAATTTATTGATGACAAATGTTTATGCGGTGAACATACTGTTCCTCATACTGTTCCTCAGATGTGATGTGGATGTGATGAGTTTTCAGAGCAATACATCCAATGAAGACAACGTGTGAGAGAAATGTGTGAATAAATAAATTTGATTACATTTTTCGACATTCATTTTAGGGCTCGTATTATATATTATGCGATGACTGCCAGTCCTCAAGCTATCAGCCCTTCTCTCAGCTCAGTTCTAACATAATCTCTGGTTTCATATTCTGTGCATTACTTTAGTTTAACCACAAATAATAGATCAGAAGTAAAGTAGTCTTACATTAAATCCATGTTTTTTAATGCAAAGCAAAGAATTGCATAACTTATTGAGAGGTTGTTTTATGTCCGAAATGATTATGTTGTGAATGAGAAAACACTTGCAATCAAATTAAAGCCATTTTATGGACAGTAATGTATTTTTAGTAAATCTTATACTTTCTGTTCTCTCTCTCTCTCTCTCTCTCTCTGCTCTCTCTCTGCTCTCTCTCTCTCTCTGCTCTCTCTCTGCTCTCTCTCTTCCCATTTACTCATTTTTGTATCCAATTTAAGGAATAAAAAAACTCTGATTTTATGTTTACTTTTATGGATAGTAAGTCTTGTGTAGACCTTTCAAGACTCCAAACACAGACCAAAGCTATTAGATTCGGTCCAAAGACAGACAATTTTGAAAATGTTTTTTGACTTATCACAAGATTTCACTTTTTCCTAACCCTCGGCTCAACTCGAAAGCAATGTCTAAAACAATCCTTTGATTGTTGCAAAAATTGCTTTTTAAATCCATTGGAAAACCCCTTTCCCTCTCCTTTTAGGTTAAACACATTTTGAACAAATTTATGTAAATGTGATTTTGTTTTATAAATGAGTTAACTCTTATTGAACTGACTTTACATAAGACATGAATTCATATGAAAAGACATATTAATCATAAATTACTTTTATTGCAACGAATGTTGTCATAAATCATATGAAATTACACATGAATTTTGTATTAGCTAAAAGCCATTGAGCATCAGCCAGGTCAGATATGCCATGTCGGCACAGGTATCGACAAAGACGACTGTGTCTTACGTTGGGAATACAAGAGTTATTAACCAATCAATCGATGATAAGTTATATTATATTAATGTTTTTCATGTCATTAACTCTTGTGACAAATGAGAGAATGTTTTTCAAAATGAATTTTTGTCCCAAATATTCGACTCATATCTAATATGAATAAAATTTTAATGATATAAACATTGTATGCGTTTATCAATTTTGCTTCTGATCCCTTTCCATGTTTTCGTTCATATCGTTTGTTTGGTTTAATATAACATCAATTTTTAAAGTATTGAACATTTTTTGCAACGAAAACGAATGTTGTGATAGAATAGCGAATATTAATTTAAATCTGATATCAATTCATTGAATGAATAAATGATTAATTGTTTGCTTCAGTATTTAAGAAGAGATTTTAAAGTCATTTATAATTAATATATATTTTGAAAATAAATTTTCTTTTCCAAAAAAATCAATAAATTTTTACTTATTTTGAATAAAACTATAGTAAAAATGAATACAAAAAATATTTGGATTCAAATACAGACTAAATCTGATTTATAAATATATAAAACTTTTCTTATATTATATATTGAATCATAACTTACAGTTTGCTGTCATTAAAGTAAATATAAAACTGAATGTTCACTCAAATCAATACATTTTTCTATGTCTATTGAATTATTTAATAGAAGTTGTGTTAAATTATAAGAAATATTTACACAAAAATAATGACATTTTAGAAAATATTGACTTTTATTTTGTGTGTTATTTAATAAAATATTCAATTTATATGTATTTTAAGTTTAAAATAATTTTAATTGTCTTTATTCTCATCGATATTCACATGGATTGCATTCAATTCTCTTTGATCTAAACATTCATTTTTCTCACAAATATTTTTCACTAATTATTGAAAAAATGTTTTTAAAGGAAATAATTATTTTAATGTATTTTGAGTATAAAGAGTACAAAAGCATTGCATTAATTGAATAATAAAACTTTCATTTCATTTAATTGAATTATTTATTGTATTTTTAATTTCTTTTTTGAAATATTTTTGAAGAGTTTTAAAGATAATTGCAATGAAAAAGTGAATCCACAAAACAAGAAGTGATTCTCACGTATAGAGAAATAGTTTTTGAAAACAACACTTGTTTTTGACATTTTTATTTCCAATACAACAAAAGAAAATAAGTTTTATATTAAGGAAATATTTTAATGCATTTCAGATGAAATGTTAAACAAAAACCCAATGCAATTGAATATATTCTCTGAGTTTGTGATAAGAAATTTCTTTTATTTTTGTTCATTATTTGTCAGACCAAATATGATCCTCACATTTGCCTTCAGTTCACTCAAGAGATCTTAACTATCCATTGACGCACTGGAACTACATATGCATTAATTTCCTGCCGAGCCCTTCATATGTCCAAAATTGCTATTCATATAAAAAGAGAGAATATTCTATAATTCCTTTGTTAAGACACTATGAATGAGGAATGGCTTTGTTAGGGAAGGGTTGATCAGACAGAAGTAAAATATGGCAAACATTTGGTTTTATACAAAAACTTAATTGACTTTTATTAGAAGTGATCTCTGATATCGATTACGAGTTTAAGCACTCGTTTAATAAAAAGATTTACAATTAAATAATGCTTTGAATTATAGGCTAAAAAAAGACATTCTTTGCTTTGCTTTGAAGATGTCTTTCCAATGACTTCAAGAATTCTTTAAATTTCAAATACTGTTTGAACAGAAGTTGGTCTGAATTGATGCTGAAATTATAAACGGTTTTCCCCTTAAAAGGCTTTGATTAATGCTTTTAAAAATTTTCAAAATTTCTTTCGATAAGAGTTTTTATATAAATATATGAAGACTTTTCACATCATATCATTCATGAGAGCATAAAAATTATGTGAATTATAGTCATTTTTATAGCTATTACATAGACTTTTGTATAGTTTGTGATCAAAACAAAACTTTTTTCATGTATTTTGTGAAGAAAGCGATTATTGATCTGTTTTTCAGTTGAATATTATGTATGGTTTGGAGGACGACATACAACTAATTGAGACCAATATATATTCAAAACACCCTTAATATACAGGCTATAAATTTTTATCATTGTTTGAAACATCAATATTTTGATCGCAAAACTATTTTCTTTAATTGAGAAATAATTTGTATTTATTTTTGTTTCAAGTTTTGCATTAGAGCTGAAATGAGCCAAAATGTGATCCAGTATTAGCTTTGTCTCTGATTTTACACAACATATAAATAACTTTATTTGTCATTCAATTAATCTTTTGTGGTATTAATGATTTAAAACTCAAATGCAAACGAAATGTTGAAATAAAGTATAACTAATAGTGTATTGAAGTGATTGTTAACTCATTATCTATGAAAGGACTCTCATTTAATACACCCTCAGATGTATGGGTTCGGGATCTATGCCCTTAATTATGGTGTTTAGTATTCATTAGAAATAACAAAATATTTATTTATTATTACAAATCAATTATCATTTTTGGTATCAATTTATGATTTACTGAAAGTTATTATAAAAAAAATTTTATAATTAAATGAATGAAAACAACGAATATTTTTGTGTTAAAGAATTGAATTTTTTTGATATAATGTATTATTTATTGGTTAAGTCATTGAAAGGAAAGTTCAATAAATTTTTCTTTTCATTGGTTTTCCAATAAAATAATCTTAAAATCAGTGGTCGTTTCGAAACAATGGCCAAACAATAAAAAGGCAACAGTTCTTCATCTGAGGCATACAATTAGATTCAATTCTTACAATTTTCAATACCTAACAGTTCCTCCCTTTCCAAACAACTTCAATGAGACCATACAATGAAGCCATACATCAGAAACAGTAGTTTTCAGTCATTGCAAACTCCACTTTCCATCGAGCGATGCCTTTGCTATCATTACATATATATCTTAGAAGTGATTTCTTCTCAAATATGATCCGCCCTTTTGTTAGACTGTCGTCAGAATTATATTCAAAGTCTATTTGGTTTAAGGCTTTCATTCATTGAAATCCAAATAGGCCTAAAATCGGCCTAAAATACAACATAATTTTTAATAAGTTTTAAACCTTTGAGTAATG
>JAQIXR010000109.1:0-51613 GCA_034700825.1 Quadroppia sp. Gr-Ori-00064 | reverse complement strand
AGAGAGAGAGAGAGAGAGAGAGAGAGGGAGAGAGAGGGAGGGAGAGGGAGGGAGAGAGAGGGAGAGAGTCCAACAAAGGTCTGGTAGGCAGAGAGCACCCACACGTGCCCATACATAGATCAGCCGAACAAACCATTGATATGTTATCAGACATACAGTTGTTTCCTCTGTGACGGCAAACACTATCTGTCCATACATTGAGTCGAGTCCGCGCGTAATGCGAGTCTCAAACCAACAGATGTTTGCTTTCACTCAAATCATATCCAATACAACTCTCTATAAAATAAACATTTTTTTATAAAACTCAAAAATAAAAAGTTTTTACTTTAAACAAATTTAAAACTTATGAAAAATTTATTAAAATTTATGATTCATTCGATATATTGAATAATTTTAGTAAAAATAATATAAAATGAGATTAATTGTCGTTTTGTGTCTCAACTGTAAAACTCTAGAAGAGAACTTCCTGTGCTCCAGACCTTTCATTTTCCCCCTAACAGATAGTATAGTCATTTTCCCTGTGCTCTGGATTTAGTCAATAGAGAGCCATAACAATGATAGAGGACAGACACGCGCCACAAGTCATATGCCAACTGTTGGCACGCGTTTGGGGCCCCACACGTGCGCACAGCACCGACAGCTGCACGCATTCATTCATACATTAACTCTCATTTATTTAGTCTTATTTTCGGGCATTCATTACACAAAAAGTTCAGTTCAGTTCAGATGCAAATAAGAGTCTTGTAATACAAGTCTTGTTATCTCTAAGTTCTTAACAGACATAGACTTTGGCTTTAAATTGAAAAATCTTTACTAAAACTGTATTACATTAAAAGTTTTGAATACGATATCGAAATCGCTGTAAGTTTTATAAATATTGCATTTCTTTCAAAAATATTGTTATATAATATTTAATATATATATCTCTGAATGTATTTCAAAAAATAATTGCTTTTGAAGTTTTTGACTGAAATTCGAGATAAACGATAACTAAATGTTTAAAACAGATATTTCCTGTGTTTTTGACTTTCATTATAAAAATTCTCTATTTTTGTTCATATATTCTTAACAACAAAAATAATTCAAAAAAAAGTTTTACTAATTATTTGAAATCATAAAATCTTTTCGATATATGAATATTAGGTACATTGAATTTTGTAAAATTCCCCTGAATTCTAGGTCTTCGTTAAACTCATTAATCAAAACATTTTTCTCTATCTTTCAATTCAATAGACAATGCAATCGATGGACAAATCAACGATTGAATGGTTAATAGCATTACAGAAGTCAACAGAATCTGAATGTCTATCGGCATTGAGTGCCAAATGTGTGGCCACAACAGAGCACTCGTACGAACTGTTGGCCATCCGTAACAGTCATCTGACTGTCATCGAAGTCAGACAACAGTCCAATCGCATCATCGACACAATCGATCACTTCATAGACCACTGTTTGCCAATAAATCGCTGCCAACGACTGCAAAGAATACATGACTACTGTTTGATCCCTGTGTTCAACAGAATTGAATCAGTGGTGGAAATGTGTCGCCAAAAGGGTTGTGATTATATCAATGCAAACAATAAGTGTTTGTCATTTGATGTCATCGATTGCTGTCAACAATTCACACGATTTGTGCACTCATTTGTGGCCAAACAAGAGGTCAATAATCCACAACTGGAGGCAACTCTTCGCAAACTCAAGGAACAGTTCGGAGAACTCATTGATCAGACCATCAAAAGTGAATGTCATGTAAGTTATGGTTTGACTTATATTTAAACTTTTTTTAATTGATTTTTATTTGATTTTTGCAAACCTTTAGTTCATCACAACATCGATGAAAAACAAAAAAAGTTTTCTTTGCATAAAGTGGTCACTTTTGGCATACCTACAGCTCACCCAAAGAGATGCCTATTTGTGTCGAGTCCTCATTGAATCTAAAGATCAATTCATTCACACTTTAATCGATTTAATTCTCAACTTCTGTTCAATGGATTTGTCTGAAGTGCAACAAATAAAAGGAGTGGCGCTTATGGTTGTGACCAATATCTGTGCCAATTATGACGATGCCGTCAATCAAGTCATTGATGAATGTATTGATAATAAGTCATTGATTCAGAACTTGATACTCAATGAGACCACAGAATCTGGTTTAAGACAATCGATTCGACTCATTGTTCAGTTGACTAAACATTTCGTCGATTCTGATGACAACAACTATAAGACAGCGGATGAATGGCAGCGACGACTCTTGACATCAGATTTGATCAATTGTTTGACACAACTTATAAGAAGTCAAACCATTTGTGACGAAAATGTCTTTCTTATGATTTGTACGGTTTTGGCAAACATTTCATTCATTGGTGACACAAATCAGACATTCATTAAATGCAAAACAATTGACTTATTGTTATCTTCTTTGAAACAAAACAATTCATTCGCTAAAGAAGTCTTAATCAAAGACCAATTGATTACCATTTTGGCAAACATTGGTCGCAAACATCCCGAAGAAGTGGTCGCTTGCAATGGATTGGTATTCGTCTTGTGTTGCCTACAGTCCCGACCAATGATTAATTTGCAGAACAAATCCCAATTAATGGCAATCGAAAGAATACAACAGAAGTGTTGCGTCTGTTTGGCCCGACTGTCCACTAATAGGACAATCGCTAAACTAATCATTCGTCTCAACGGTCTTCAAAGGGTTGTCCAACTCTGCAAAGAAGCTAAAGAACGTAACTTTAGTGATACTGTTCTGTTGGCAGGAGTGGTATGTCTGAGAAGAATGGCTCAAACTATGGGGAAATCAATGTTCAAACAATTGGATGCTTTGGATCTGATTGAGCCTAAAGTCAATCAAACATTTTATTTATATTCAGAGAAAAACGAAACAATTGTTTAGATATTATTTGGTCTGAATTTTATGTAAAACTTTTGATAACTTTTAATAAAGTTTTTGTTTTATAAATGATTTGAATTTTGAATTATTTTCAATTCATATATGAGTTGAAGACTTGAGAAACGAATTAAACAAAAAAATCTATACTTTTATTAATAATGTATTATTCGATTAAAATAATATTGAAAACAATATTTTGAATGATATCAAAGATTTCTAATCAATAGACGTTTGAATCGAATATTATATTAATTTTATGAATTGTTTTCAATGATTGTCTCAATTATTTGTTTTCTTGTGGTTTGAAAATATGATAATTATTTTACATTAGTTTAGAATTAATATAATTATAATGAAATTAAAATATATTAACAAATTATTGATATTAAGCCTTAATATCCATAATCTCCTTAAGAAGAGGTCCCATGGCTTCAGTTTTAGAGCAGGGTCTTAGATGTACTTGATTGAACAGTTCCAAATCGTGCAAACAATTCAAAAGTCTCAAAAACTTCTCTTTTGAATGACATTCGGAGCGAGACTTCAATAGCAAATACCTCTGAAGTAAATACATATACATCTGCTGTTGAAGTCTTTGAACAAAAAGTTAATGATATTATAATTGGTTTTGAATTCAATTATTCTTTACTAATCACTCACTTAACCAAATCCTTGTGAATAAGGTTAGGACGATCTGGATTGAAAAGAATGATTGCAGTCAACTGAAAAGCAATGTTTAAATTGATATAACATTTGTTTTGTTGTCATTATAGCAATGAATACCAGATCAAGAATATAGACATCAGATTCCCATTCTTTGCCAATCTTTTTCAGATAGTTCTTGTGAGCCATTTGTAGACTCTCTGTCGAATCGGTGCATAAATCCATTCTCAGGAGAAGTGATTGATTGTTGTCCTAAAGATATGATCAATAATTGGTTATTGTTTTCATTCAATACTTAACACTTTATACCAAAACAATTGTCCAAACATTGGTCTCAAAATTATATGAGAGGACAGTTCGCATACAGAATATTTCGATGGACCCATATTTGAGCAAGGATATCTGATCGTTTTCGCACATGGTATTAAATGAGCTCAAATTTCTGGTAACTTTAACTAAATTTTTGATCTCCTGTTCAACTTTGATCGGAATCATTTCGCACACCTCTTCACAACTCTTCACTTCAGCACTACTTTCAGGCAATACTGTGTTTTGCATTATATTCAAAGCAGTGAACAATTCAGTCAAACGATTGAATTCAAGTTCATTGAAGTTATTGCTGTTTTCAGGCAATGATCGGGCGATCGGAATGACAGCAAACTCCAGTTCAACGGCTTTTTTATAGACATCATCGCAAATGTCATCGCTTTCTATGTATTCATTTGGAGTGATATTGTTTTCTTCGTTGAATATATAGCTCTCGATATCCATGATATTTGTAATGATTTCCTCATCACTTATAGAGCTGTCAAACAAAGCCAAATCCAAAGAACTGTTTGTGTCATTAGATGTCGATTCTGGCGATAAACTAGACTTTGAATGTGAACTAATGACAGAATTTTTTCTTTTGCTTCTTTTGTCTTCAATTTTCATTTTTCTAATTTGTTTTTCTTCGTCATTAAGAATCCATTCCTAAAAAATTTTCATAATTTTCAAAATTATTATTTAAAAAATGAATTATTTTTTGAATAACTATAAAATTATTAGTTTTAAAACAATTATTCAAAAGAGTTTAAATAGACTTCAATTCAGTTGAATGTTTTGGCTATTTTTTGCTTTTATAGCACTTTCTAATTATGGTATAAAAACCAAATACTTTCGAGTGTTTATGAAGTTAATTATTGGTCTCTTAAAAAACAGAATAACGATTACATCCCAGGCCATTGAATGCCATTGTATACCTGTTTCATCCCTATCTCGAAGCACTTCTTGAGTCGACATCTCCTACAGAACTTCCGGGTCACAGAATCCAATCTGCATTTCTCATCGAAATAACACTTATAAACCTTTTCGTAAAAAACAAAATCAATTCATTTGTTATTATATTAAAAAATGTCTTAAAATATGTTTTACATTCAATTTCGAGGCATTTCTCCTGAAAAACGCTTTACACGACTCACAGGAAACGGCGCCAAAATTTTTTGCTATATAAAGAATGAACATTAGACCAAGATCAGTTCACACCAAGATCAAAATCATTGATGTGTGCATTCAATTACCAATTGCTTTATCTCCACAAACGCCACATATTTTCGTCCCATTCATTGCAAACGGTTTGAGGAATAATAGGTTTATTGCATCAAAACTACAAACAAATCACTCTTTCATTGCATTGTTTGAAACCTCAAACAAATTATAGACTTTAAGCAAATATTTCAAGCAATCACTGTTTAAAGCACTCAAGGATTTGAAAAACTTTTTCCAACAAAAAAAATTACAGAGTTTTAGACATTTCAGACATTTTTTATTTAGTGTAAAATATAACAAAGTTATGTCTATTCAAACTTAGTTCAAATCGATTGAAGAAATCAATAACAAATGCAATGAGTGTTTGCCAAAAGTTATGACAAAAAAACTGTATTTCATTCAAAGTAAATACAAAAATATATTTTAATATTCAAATTATTAGAGAAAACTCGACAAACATTTACACGAAAAGTGATGTAATATTATTGCAACACTTGATAGATATGTGAATGAAATACTGAGCAAAATCCAACTCAAAGACTTGTTCACAATTTATTACACAAACCAATAGTAATGAGAATAACATTCAACTGAATATTGAGTAGATATTGCATTATAAATAGCCAAGGTCATTCTTCATTAATCGCGTGAGCAGTCTATAGTAGTGTTTAATCAGTCAATAATCGCATTGCATTTACATCAATGAGTACGGCATTCAATACTAAATATTTTTTCATTTATTATTAAAACTCTTAATTGAATACAATTTTAATACTATTTAAGAATCTCTTCAAATTTGAGACATCGATGAATATATGCTTTCATACCATTAAAATAGTTGAGACAATAAATAGTAAAACTGAAACATGTGATTATAGACTGACGCGCGATGAATGAGAGCTCAAACACCATTATAGACCGCTAGTGACTGTATTCATGTAATTACTGATCAATTTAGACTGTCCTTCACTTACGTCAACCATTAGATGACATTTGTTTGAAATTCTTTATTCGATAAGAAATAAAAACTCAATGATCGGAGACTTCTTAGATTTGGAGTATGTTTTCAATTGAAAAACATTTGAATTTTAATTCATAAATCATTTCTTTTTCGTATGACTTATAAAAATGTTTAAACAATCAATTATTACAATAAATGTTTATTTTTATTCTAAACATATTTTGCTATTAATTTGTTTTATAGTCCAATGATTAGAGATATTACACTTTTTTGGGATTATTTGAAAACATTTTTTTCAGTTAATTATTTGAAGAATAAATTGTTTTACATATGATTTGACACACAATTTATTGCCCTTTTATTGTATTGTATATAATTTCGAGTCATTTGTCTTCAAATCAAACACTTCTCTGAGAAAGGGATCAAAGTCTTCAGGTCTTAGTTTCCTTCTGATAATATTCAGATTCAATTCACTCAAATCATTCAAGTCTTGCAATAAATCCAATAATTTTATAAGTTTTGAATTGAATTCCGATTTGTATTTCATTGACAAATATTTTTTGAGTAAATACTTGTAAGACATCTTTTGGAGTCTTTATAACGAAAAACATTTTTAAATTCACATTAAAATTGATTATCACTTACTCGACGACGTCTTTGTGGATGACATTCGGGCGGTTGGGGTCGAAGAGTGAAATCGCTGCCAACTATTGATAGTAATGTCAAAAATATGATAAAAAATGTTTGCATTCAATTGAAATATTGATTACCAAATAGAAAATAATATAATCCGAGTCCAACTCTGCCTTCACTTTGATATAAAATTGTTTAAACAATTTGTAATAGCGTTCATCAATTAATTTGAGCAAGTTCAAATCCAATTGAACTGAATTCTCATTGTCCTGTTTGTGTGAAAACGACAATATTTTGTTGAATGAGTGAAACAAAAATTAAAAATAATTTTTTGCTTACAATATATATTGAATAATATTCAAACTTATGGTTGAAATACGTGTTTGAGAGCAGAATCAATATATCAACGCATCCATGTTTGACCAAGGCTATTTTGTCGTTATCACAAATACTTTGAAATGAGCGCAAATTCGATACACTTTTTGCCAAATTTTTTATATTTTTGTTATAAAAATAATTTTGAATTTTGAAAACTTCGCTCACATTAGACATGACTGATGTTATTCGGCTCATCGGTGTAATAAGCACCTGGATTATATCACTGAGCTCACTTATAATATTGTTTTCAAGTTTATTAAAATTATAACTAATTTTCAGATCTTTTCCAATATATGAGAATTCAAATCCATTTGCGATTTCTTCGACAGTTTTGTGTGAATTGATTTGAATATATTTTTCAATTTCTTTCATCTCTTCATTGATTTTCTCTTCACTTATGTTATTGTTTTCGAGAAATTCATTCATAAAGTGATTTGAATTTTGAGCAATTGTTTCGTGAAATGAGATTTTACTTTGTTTTAAAAGTCTGTTTATCTCTACTTTAAATCTTCTTAAACGTCTTTCCTCTTCAGTCAGAATTCGTTCCTTTAGTTGACATTAATTTTCAAATATTGATTACTTAATCACAAACTCAATGATTGTCTAACTTTTATCATTCCAACGGAAAGGCATTTATCTAAACGACATTTTCGACACGACTTCCTAGTCTTCAGGTCTATGAGACAATTGCCGTCGGATTTGCAGACGAATACCTTTTTCCAATAAAAAAATAAATACAAAAATAATTTGATTCAATGAATACCTTATTTTTGAGAGCATTTCTTCTGAAAAACGGTTTGCATGATTTGCATACCAGTGCTCCAAAATGTTTGCCTAATGTTTTACATAAAACATTTGCATGAAAATTGTTATTCATAAACAAGTTATCATTTATACCGATAGCTCTGTCACCACAAACCGCACAATCAATCCCTTGGATGTTATCCCTCATCACTGAGTCGTAAAGTGTTTTAAACATAAAATAAACGAAAGTTTTATTTAATATTAATTAATAATTTAATGAAGAATTTAATTTAAATGCAACAAAACGTACTATAATTACACTAAAACTTTATAACGAAATACATGTAATCTGAATACAAATTCATGTTTTGGTCGAACACCAAATCAATTGATGATATAGTGAAGGACTTGTGATTATTGTCAATCAATAATTTTGATTTATTTTCCTTATCATTGATTACAAAAATAATTTGAATTAAACTTTTGAACACTCAATACAAATGATAAATGAATTCTTTGGTTAACAAATGTAAAAATATATAACAAAATTCGCAACTTTTTGACATTGATTGTAACGAATCAATAATAGAAACTCAATTATAGACATCGAATTCAATGAATCCAAGGTTATCTTAATTTATTGTGATGTCATTCTTCAGGTCTTTAAAGAATATTTAATCAATTATTTAAAAATTCTTATCATTTTGAAATCAATCAAAAATTTTATTTTCAGGGTTTCAACAAAAAATATATAATTTTGTTATTTAAATACAATTGAATTATAAATTGTATTTATTTTATTAAATACTGTAATAATAAGTAAATAAAAATTCTCTAAAAGACCAAAATATTGATATTTTGATTGGTTTCAGATTTTGGTTTTATTCCAAAGATCTCTTGAAGAAGAGGTGAAACAGTTTTGGGATCCTTTTCCGCACAGTTCTTCAAATAAGTTTCGCCCAAAACATTCAAATCCAATAATGTGTTTAAAAGTTGCAAAAATTTCACTTTTGATTGACTTTGCGATTGATATCTTATTTGTAAATAGCGTTGAAGTAAATACATATACATGTGTTGTTGGAGTCTATAAAACCAATGATAAATGAGTGCAAAGAATTCAAATCAATACTCAATAACTCACTTAACCATTTCCTTTTGCATGATACCCGGCCGGTCGGCATTGAATAGCACTATAGCTGTCATCTGAAAGAATTCACTTATAATTTCATGTTAAATGGGTTTCAGAGAATCAAATACCAAATCGAGAGCAACGGAATCGGAATCCCATTCCTTGAAGAACTTATTCAAAAAGTTTTTATAGACTTCATAGAAATTTCGCGAAAAGGGTTTCATTAGATCCAAATTCACATGAATTGCACTTTTGTTGTCCTTTATTAACACAATTTATAATAAAACAAAAATATACTCAAAATTAAATCAATCAATGAATACCATGATTATAGTCCAGCGCCCATTCATATAGTCGAATGACTTGACCAGTCGGAAGGCGTACAACTCCATACAACCGTACTTTATGAGCGAAATTCTGTCGTTTTCATTTATCCCATTAAAAGCTGTTAATCTCTTCGACATTTGTATGACTTTTCTGATCATTTGTTCACACTTTGAACTCATGACTGCTATCATACTCTCAGTGGTCGAGACCCGAGTGTCGGCCGGTTTGGTCTCATCGGACACTATAGTCATTGCATAGAAAAGTTCTGTTAATTTATTTCCCTCTAATTCATTGAAATGATAGCAATCAATGAGGGGTCGGGCGATGGGTATGATTGAAAACTCTAGTTCTGCTGCTTTTTGGTACACAATGTCTGATATTTCATTGGTTTCATTCATTTTGATTAAGTCTTCAAAATCTGTGATTTGAGTATTCATGTCATCACTGTCTTCGTATGTGTCGGGTATTTCAAGAGTGGTGTCAAAGTCACCAAAATTGTCTGAATTCGAATCTGTGGTCCATTTGATGATAAGGTCTGAATTGTCTGACGAAGAATCTTTGAAAGAGTTTTTTCGTTTTCTTCTATTCATTTCAATCTTATTTTTTCTGATATTCTTCTCTTCGTCACTCAGTATCCAATCCTATGATTCAAATTAAATATTAATTAATTGTTTGCCAAAACATTTCAAATGAATTACTTTTTTCATTCCTATATCAAAACACTTCTTTATTCTGCATTTTTTGCAATATTTTCTTGTCTTTACATCGATTTTGCAGTCGTTATCGAAATGACATTTAAATGGCTTTCAATCAAAACAATAATTCACATAAAAATCAAATTAATTTCAAAAATCTTTTCAATTATACCTTATTTTTGACGGCATTTCGTCTGAAAAATGCTTTACACGATTCACACGACAGAGCGTCGAAATTATTGCCTATGATTTAAATGATCCCAAACTTTGAAGAGCTTTTCAATGGTTTTTATAACAGTATATATTCTCACCGATAGCTCTATCTCCACAAACCATACATTTTTTGAACACTTCTTCAATATTCATATTATTTAATAATTTTTAAAATTCTTATTAAAATTATTGTTTGATTTCATTAAAATAACACAAATTTAGTAACAATTTATACATTTTATAAACTCATAAATCATTAGAAAATGTATTAGTTTTTGGTTAACATAACATATAATATGAATAAGTCATTCAATTGTATTGTATATCATTTGAAGGACTTTAGGAACTATTGAATAGCCTTGAAATGCACTGAAAAGAAATAATAATTTCATTTTTTTGTCCAATACTTACAATTCATACGAATTGAATTCGTTGTAAATATTAAACAAATAATAAGTAATTTTATTGTAAAAGCAATACATAATTGTAGTGTAAATGTTGTTTTGAATTATCGCTGCAGTTGTTTAAACACATTTGTATTGAATGCTAAGTTATTATCAATAATAATAGTAAGACTTATAATAAAATGATTGAGAATATAATTCCATCTCTGAATTGGTAATAGGAGTGGAAAACCCATTGAAAACTTCAAGAGATATCTGTAAAGAATGGCATTTTTTGTCAAAATGTTTTTTATTAAAAATGAAAATTTAATGACATTTTAAAACATATTTAAACTAAATTCTGATCACATATTTCGCTCATTAATGGCATTTCATTTTTATGTCCGATTTCGAGCCATTTCTTAACGGCATTTCTGTTCAAAATCGGCAATTCTGTCAAACAATTCAAAAGCCTTAGGAATTGAGTCTTTGCCACACATTCGGACCGGTATTTGAATGTCAAATAGCGTTGAAGTAAAAACATATAAACGTGTTGTTGGAGTCTATGAACACAAATGAGTTAATTTGCTTTCAATTCATTATAACTCACTTAACAAACTCCTTGTGAATGAGTTTCGGACGATCCGGGTTGAAGAGGGTTATGGCCGTCAACTAACAATGAGATTTCATTTTAGTAAATCATTACACATTTCAATGCATTAAGAGATACCAAATCTATGATAACATCGTCTGAATCCCAAATCGGACCAATTTTTGCCAAAAATGATTTATGATTTAAATAAGTATTGTTTTCATTGCTATTGTATTGCTTCAATGAATCCAATTTCAAATCAATTGAGTGCTTGTTGTTCTGTGTTCTCAAAATAATGATAACATTATTATAATTCTTCTAAACCCTTACACCTCTTTATACCCCTTATTCTATCAAATATAAAATGCTCACCAAATCGAAAGTCCAGTATTGGTCACCAAAATTGAAATACCGGACCGAACGGAGTGTACATATTTCGATGCCGCCATACTTGATGAGAGCAACTTGGTCATTCTCAGTCAAACCTTTAAACGAATTGATGTTTTTGCAGAATTTAACCAATTTTTGGACAATTTGTTCCAAATGTATAGCCATTAAATTGCTTATATCGATGGCAGTCAACAATGGATTGGTTTGTAATTTGTTTATTATATTCATTTGATAATCAGATGAGAGTTTTGTCAGAGAATTGATTGCAATTTTGACAGCTTTTGTCAATTCTATCATTCTTTGCACTTCTATATCAGTGAAGCTATCGCTGGTATAAGTGAAAGGTCTGGCAATAGAATTAATAAAAGAAAATTCAAATTCAACTGATTTTTTGTAAACGTCTTCAGATATTTCATGGTTTTGTTTGTCATTTATTTCTATAATCTCTTCATTTCTATAAAAATCAATGGCATCGCAAGTGTTTGAATCTGAAGAACTGCTCCAACAATTGGAAACTTTCGAAATCAGTCTTTTCTTTCTATTCTCTTCAATTTTGACCTTTCTCATTTTCTTCTCCTCGTCATTCATTATCCATTCCTAAAGAATGAATGAATGAATTTATAAAAAACATTACTTAAACCCAGATATGAAAAAGAGATTCACTTTTTTCATGCCAACAGCGAAACACTTATTGAGTCGACACCTTTTGCAGAACTTTCGTCTCAAGACATCTATTGTGCAATTGTTATTGAAATGACATTTGAAACTCTATTCAGTAGAGAATCGGTTAGAGAATAGACAACAATATGTTTGTTTACTTCATATTTCAGTGCATTCCTCCTGAAGAGCACTTTACAGGATTCACAGGTTATCACATTGAAGTTCATGCCTAAAACATAGGGTTCTGTAGTATTTGAAAATTATAATTACAATTCCATACCCACAGCTCTGTCACCACAAACCGAACATAACTTTTTGGCAGACATTTCTTCGAAAAGAATATTTATGAATAAAATATAAACATATTTTTGAGTTGTGTTTTAGTCATCTTCGAAACTATTAGTGATTATCAATCATTTCAAAGTCATATGACTTTATAACACATTCAAAACAGGTATTCAAAGCAAATCTATTCGACAAACGCTATTATGGGGACAACCCTACAAATGAACACCGCTTTCAAAGACATTAAATATTATAATAATTTTATTTTCTTTATTAAATAACTAAAATATTATCAAATATTCGTTACATTCGTTTAAAGTATTGTTTTATTAATGAAGAACTCATTCAAAGCCATACACCCAATAGGACTGATAGGACAGTCATATTGTAATCCAAAATCATTGCTCTTTTTCTGACTTATGCTTCTCTCAAACCACGAAAAAAGGGGTAATTTTGCAATAATTTTATAATGAATTTCGTTTATTTGGATTCGTTTCGATCGCAGACCTCAACCATTAGAGGACCTGAGAATCCTTGGTATAACTTCTGGTACTCAAGACATCTCAAAGCAATCTTCTCATTCATTATAACCAATTCATTCAAGTTATTCAAAAATCCCGAATATTTTGATTTATACACACATTCGGAGCGATATTTCATTTGTAAATAGCGTTGAAGTAAATGTAAATATATTTGTTGTTGAAGTCTATTGGAATTGATTTGAATTAATGTAATTATAATTCAATCATTACTTACTTAACCACATCTTTATGGATAAGTTTGGGTCGGTTTGGATTGAAGAGCAGTATTGCTGTCAACTATAGGAAAAAAGTTTCAAAAATGTGTGAAATTCAACAATTATTACCAAATCTATGACAAATGAATCGAAATCCCATTCCGTTCGCATAAATGTAAAGAACTTCTTATGGTTTGGATATGTATTCAACTGATTCTCTCTCAATAATTCCAATGTCAAGAGTTTAGAGTCATTGCAGTCCTGGAAGTGATTGCAAACATTTAATGTGAAAACAACTTAATTCACTATAAGGTAATCTCAACTGTAATTAGTTTCCAATATTCGAGTTCAAAGTTGTAATCCAAGATCATTCTGATGAGCACAATCTCAATGGAGGCATACTTGAGCAAGGTCAGTTGGTCGGACTCACACATCATTCTAAATGCTTCCAAATGTTTACACATTTTCACAATTTTCATGATATCTTCATTACATCGAAAATGAAATATTCTTAAGCCTTCCCAAAGAGTGTCCACAAATGAAGCCATTCTGAGACTAATGATTGGAATTTGCAAACACTTTATTGAATCCAAGAGTTCATCGATTCGTTTGCCTTCGTATTCATTGAAGTTATTGCTATAATCGGTGACAGGTCTTTGTATCGGCAATACTGGCGACTCGTATTCCACAGTCTTTTGATATAACGTTTCGGAAATGTCAGACATATTAGTGTTGTTTGCTATAAGACATTCAATTTTCAATATCTCTTCGTTAACATCAATGCTATTGATATCTAAAAAGTCGATTGAATTATTAGAGACAGTGTTTGTCATATGGGCTGATGTATGGCCTGAGAGCGAATCACCAGCACTTGTATTATCGACAGTCATGTTTTCCCGTCTCCTTTTGTTTTCTTCAATGATTGAACGCCGAATTTGTTTCTGTTTTTCGGTATAAATGAGTTCCTAATGAAAAACACAACAAATATTTTTTTTTGGTTTTCCTCAGAAAGTCCTTTTCATACAGTTTTCATTCCGACGGCAAAACACTTCTCCAAACGACAACTCTTGCAGAAACTTCTGTTCAGTTTATCTATCAGACAATTGCCTCCTAAATAGCACTGGTATTGCTTTAGGGTTTGAATACAAATTCAAAAATCATTTCAATCTTGAATTATATAAAAAGTTTTGATGAATACCTGTTTTTTGGCAAAATTTCGCCTAAAAAATGATTTACACGATTCACATGTTATGACATCAAAGTGAAAGCCTTTTATAAATACAATAAATATTTATAATTCAATAAATTGTTTTCAAATTACAGACCATTCGCTTTGTCTCCACATATGAGACAAATTCTGTCCAACATTTTATTAGACATTTTATTCTAAAAATGTTTTATTCGTTATTCAATAAACTCATTGAAAATGACTTATATTTAATAAATGTTAAACTCTTTCAAAATTTGTATTTCAATTAAATAATAATTACTTCCAAAACAAATGGTAATTATATTTGAGTTAATGTTTGAACGAATGATAAAATTAAAATAAAACGACAAAAATTTATTAGTGATAAAAGCATTGTTTCCGCCCATGAATGGACTGATAGGCCATACGATTGGATGACTTATGAAATCATTTATTTAAAAATTTAGAAATTTAGATAAAATCCAAGGCTTTGAAGGAATGGACAAAACATAACTCTATATAATTGCACTCAAAGTCTAGAACTGAAAGTGATTTAAAGATTTCATAAATATTTACATAAAATATATTCTCAATAATAATATAAACAAAATTGAAGTCAATATTCTCTCGCAGACTTTGAACTCTCAGACCACCTGAAATTAAGAGTTATTTTTATCATTAAATCTTATCAAAGATGACATGAATTGCTTTTTTACAAAATATTATTTAATTTATAAATAATAAGTGATTTTCAACTTTGAAGCGAATAATTCCATTGGTCTTCAAAGTGTGAATGATTTCTATGTTGAATATCATCCAAATCTTTGTCCACTTTTTCTCTCATAGACTTCTTGAACACAATTCTCTCCAATCGTTTTCGAGAGTCATTTTGCGATCGTTTGATGTCCTCTAATTCGGGATATTTTTTCATTCGTTTTCTCTTCTTATTTAAAGTCAAATCGATTCCAATCGAAGCCTTCAGTTCTCTTAAAAGGTTCGGGTTTTGCCATTCTGGCGGTGCCTTTGCTTTGACCATTTCCTCTTTGAGCCGATGCTCTTCACTAAGAGGAACGCCATCACAATCGCGAGGTATAATCAAGCCATGAAAAGGACATTTGGACTTATCCTTTCGGGGACACAGTCTTCCTGAGGCCAGTCTTGCATTGCATTGAATGGCATTTGACTCCAATGACACCACTGGAGGATTGAGTCCAGAAGTGGTTGGTTTGGGTTCTAATGAGTCCAACCCGTATTCATGGCGTCTCTCTTCGGGAATAAACAGTTCTAAACCTTCTTTTTCTGGAACTTCTTCGAAGTCATCACTCGAATCATCGTTACTATTATTGTCTGGTTTTTGGCCAAACATTTGTTCCAAATCTTCTGTTTTAATGATTTTCAATTCGAGAAATTTTTGTCTGACATTTTGGATCTGATACTTGAGATCAATACCTCTTTTGAGGTCTGATTCACATAAATCACATCCTTTTGACATAATATGTATCGAAGATTTGAGTCTAAACTCAAGTATTTTATTCAATTCAAAGTGAAATTCTCTTAAGTTTGTGATAATTGGATTCGTGTCTTCGTTGTCAACCACTTCCACAATGGGTTTCAATAGAATTTCAACTGAAAAGTCATTCATATGTCGGACACGTTGTGAATAACTGTCGCAATCATTGATCTCATCCACAGATTCAGTCATTTTAGGGAAGAGTAGATCAAAACAAGTGTTAATTTGTGTTAACAATGACTGGACTTCTGTTTGGATGTCATCCAACTCTTTGACACTCTTTTCGACTTTAAGTTTCAAAGCGTTTTCAAATCGTTTTCGTCTGTCGTCTAAATGTCTTCTTTGGCTGTCATTAGTGACAACCCTATCATTAAAGTCAACCAAACGTTTGTCTTTCAAGTACTTGAAGGCTGTCCTCAACTCTTCATATCCTTCGCCGTACTCTTTGTCCCACTTTTCCATCAAATCGATTGTCAATTGTTTTAGTTTTTTGGCAAAACTTTTAGGTTTTGGAAGTTTTTCGTCTGAATTCAATTCAAGACATAATTCAAAAAATTCGTGAAAATTATCGGACATTAGTTGTCGAAAACGATGTGATCTTCGGAACAGTTCATCGATTATGAGAACAGTTGTGACCCGTATTTGGCTGTGCTTTCGACCCAATTCGTGGAACAATTGTCTGAAGACTTTGTCGATGTTGTCATCACTTCGTCGACAATAACTCTTCAATTGTTTCATTAGGTTTTGTGGTAACTCTTGAGCACCACTTTTGGTCATCGATTCGACCAGTTTTTCGACCTCAGAGTCGGTGAGACTTTCGTCCATTTGTGACAATAAACCATAGACTGAACAAAGAATTCAATTGGGATTCACTTTATCTGTGGATCAAATCACTGTCGGCGACATCGATGGCAAGACATCACTCATTCATGTCTTTATAGTTCAAACAAAACAACTAAAATTCAATCGTTTTTTAAATAACATTTTGTTTACGTTTTAATGCATTTCGTAATGAAATTCATTCATAAAATAATAACTCATTCATAACTGTTTGCGACATCTCTTGGACTCAAACATACAGACAATTCTTGACTCTTTTTGCTGATCATTTAAGGGGTATAATTTATATGCAAATATCACCCTTTTTTAGTTCAATGTTAGCGACAAATATTTATTTTAATAAAATTGAAGATATTATTGAATTGAATTGATTATAGAATAATGATCTAGATCATATGACAGTTGAGAGCCAGGTAAAGTAATATGATATATGGTTTGCATATTCTTCGTTAACATAAAACAGTGTCCAATGAATTGCTCTACAAATAAAGACTCAAAACTTCTGACCCGAAACTCGTATGCGATTGAGTGGCGATTGAGTTATTCTTCACTCAATTCATTACAAACTAATTGTCAATCAATTTATTATAAAATATTTTTTGAGAATAACTTTTGGTTATTAAAGACATAATAATTGAGAATATATTATAAGAATATAAAATATAATATTTTTAATCATAAGATGTTTGAAATTCGAGCAAAACTTTGATATTTTATTTGTATTACAAGTAATTGATATTTATTTGATATAATGTTTTGTAAAACAATTGAAACAAACTTTTATCTGAAATCAGTTAATGAGTGTTAGAGACAATGACCAAAGAATTTGACCATATGTTCAAATTGCTGATAATCGGCGACAACGGTGTCGGCAAAAGTAGTCTAATGACACGGTTTGTGGGAAACACCTGTTCTGACGGACATATCACAACCATTGGCGTCGACTTCCGGATCAAAACCATTGAAGTGGACAACGAGAGAGTGAGGCTTCAGATATGGGACACCGCTGGACAGGAGAGGTTCACAACACTCACATCCACTTATTATAGGGGATCTCATGGAGTGATTGTCGTCTACGACATCACAAACACCAAATCGTTTGCAAACGTCAAGCAATGGCTGCAAGAAATGGACAGAACCTGTAATGTCGAAGACTTGGTATTAGGTTTGTTTAGTCTCAAAGACATCGCTTCAATGATTAATAAGTTTTGACAATTAGTGGGCAATAAGACCGACGATGAGGTTGGAAGGGCTGTGCTCTCAGTAGACGCTCAAAGATATGCGGATGGAATTGGTATCAAATTGTTTGAAACGAGTGCTAAAGAGAACATAAACGTTGAGGAAGTGTTTCATTCGATCACAAGAATGGCGTTAAATACAAAGAAAGATCCAGACAATCGACTGAAGAACTGTAGAAGTCGTGGGATTCGAATAAGTCTTTGGGATTCTGTCCATAAGAGTGGACATAAGAAGTTGTGTTCATTGTTGTAACAAAAGTGAAGCAAAATATTAGTAAAAGATTTTATTCACTCAAACTTTAAGACAAATCTTTTTATTACAATTATATTCAATAAACACTTCATTAGACCATTAGAGCTGTTATTAAGTGTTATATCAATTTTACTTTAAATTTATGAATGATTTAATAATAAAATAACATTTTAATTGACTTTCATATTCTATAGCTTTTATAAAATATTTTAAAATTACATTTTGAAGTAATTTATATTCATTATAAACAATACATTTTATCCATGAAAGAGTACCTTGGTTAGTATTGTACTAGGTGCATCAAACACATGCACTGTCAGTTATTAGCAATTCATTCATACCATCGAATCATTAAAGATTTCTAAAGTATTTTCTGGCAATACATCACAAACTTCATTGAAAAGTGGGCTTATATTTGAAGGAATTCCTTCTATAAATATTTTATAATTGTTTTCATGCAAATTACGGACAGCTATTGAAGTGTTGATTAGTTTCATAAACTTTGTCTTCGCCTGGCATTCGGACCTATATCTCACCATAAGATAGCGTTGGAGTAAATGCATGTAAACGTGTTGTTGAAGTCTTTCGGAGATTTCAATAATCATGAATACATTGTTTGAAACACTTTTCATCACTTACTTAACCATCTCTTTGTGGATAAGATTCGGTCGGTTCGGATTAAACAGAATAATAGCCGTTAACTGAAATATAAATGAAATGATTAGCGAATAAATAATAGGTATTGTCTTATAGGGTCTAAAACCAGATCTAAAAGTGTTTCATCCGATTCCCATTCGCTGTGCATTTGTTGCAGGAATCGATTTTGTGGTACATATAAGTCATGTTCTTTGTATTTCAATAGCTTTAAGTCCAATAGAACTGAGTTATACTCGTCCTAATCATCGATGAAATGCATTATAACTAATCAAATGACATCTAATGATAATTACCAGAGGAATAGACCAATACTCCTTCTCTCTATCATAGGCGACAACTGAGCGCATGATTATGATCTCAATGCAGCTATATTTGACCAAGGATATTTGATCATTTTCACATATATTCCTGAATGCTCTCAAATTTTTGGACATTTTGATAATATTTCTGATTTCTTCATCACTTTTAACTACCATTACTTTAACCGCATCTAAAAAACTGAAGGCCTGGGATGTAATGGAAGGTATGATACTTTTGAGAACTTGTGAGGCATGGCTTAATTCCATTAAATGATTTCCTTCCGTTTCATTGAGGTATGGATTGAATTCTGTCAGTGGTCTCGGAATAGGAATAACCGATAGTTCAAATTCTGCGGCCATTTCATAGACATCGTCTGATATCTCATTGGTTTCAATGCTTTCGATTTGCATCATTTGATGGTCAATGTCCTCGTCTGTGATGGCGTTGTCTTCTAATATTTGTGCCAATATATCATTAGAATCATAACTGATCCCATCATCAGAAGTGACAACCATTTCATGTGAAGAACACGAATTGATTGAATCTTTTTGTCGTTTTTCTCTATTTGATTGTCTCTTAATATTTCTGACTTTCCTCTCATTTTCATTCAAAATCCAATCCTTTGTTCAATAAATTCAATAACAATTAAGCCATCAATTGATGTATCATTCCTTCAATACTTCTCTCATTCCTATTTCAAAGCATTTCTTTAGTCGACATTTTCTGCATATTTTTCTCGTTTCGCAATTTATTGGACATTTTTGGTCATAAAAACAAATGAATCGCTTTTTAATACAACATATAATTGAAAGATAAAAATTATAATCAATTTAAATGAAAATAAATATTTATATTTAGTTTACATTGAGTTTTGAGGCATTCCTTCTAAAAAAGGCTTTGCAGGACTCGCAGGAAAGGGCACTAAAATTTTTGGCTAAACATTACAAAAAATTATATAAAATTATATTAATTTGAATAAAATAATTAAATTGTAATCATTTCTAATAAAATACCCAACGCTTTGTCACCACAAACACCGCATATTTTTGCCTGTCCTCCAGATTCTGTCATTGAACGAAACTTTTGAATTTTGGCGACAAATATATATATTATTTTTATGAAGACTTTTGTGATTATGAAATGAATGCAAAATCAAAGCAAAATATTTTTAAAGTCGTGAACAAAATAAATACAAAAAACATGAAAACAGTGGAAAAAACTTCCATATTTTATGACAACTTTATAGACATTAAAGTGTTTTTGATTAAACACTCTTTTATTGAATATCGTTATCTCAAGGACTTTAATCTTAATGCCTGTCCATCAACGATGAGATCATTGTTCATTTGAATGGTTTTTCAATTTATTTATATTAATCATTGATATGAATGTATATTAATAATCAAATTTATATTTTATTTAAACTTTTGCAATCAATTTAATTAAACATATTTTTTATTCCTATAAAACACGTCAAAAGGATTTTAAATAACATTAAAACATTTTTGAGTTTTTCTTTGAAAATGTGTTTTATTTCTTCACTGGTCTGTCAGTTGGTTCAGAAAGTGGTCAATTGGTCACAAATGGAATCAATCTACCAATTGATTGTTCCAGAGTCAAATATAATCACAATTCACAACCAAGGTTGTTTTTATACAAGGTTTTTATATCAATCAAAACTTTGTTAAAATAGTGACAAATTTGATTTAAGCGCGCATTCAATGAATGCTTTCATTCAATGATTCAATGCTTTCATTCACTGCTAAACACGTGATATAATGTAAACAAAACATTATTTTTATAATGACTTTGAATTACACCCAAAACCGTCAACTCTTTTACCATGGATTCAGTGGTGGACAGGTGTGGGAAGTGGTGGCCGTCACTTGTGTCAACCAATTGGCAAACTTACTTCTAATCGCTGTCTTATCTCTAATCCCGGCCTTAACTGATCCACAGTTTGTATCAAACATTTGATCAATCATTTGATAACAAATTATCTTCATTTTAGCCACAATTGGATCCGATATTCAATTGAATTCTTGATAATAATAATTCCGTTCACTCTTTGTGTAACCCTTTTGTCAAATCATATTCTCTTCGTATGTTTTGGTCTAATTTTGTTGACATTTGTCTCAATTGTCTTATGTTTTGCTAAAAGACAATTCAAACCAATTGTTGTCAAAGACTTACTTAACCTAAGACTCAATTATGTGAATCGGATCCCATTCCTCACAAACCTCTTCTCAACCCTATTATTATGTGTCTGTATATCAATACTTGCCGTCGACTTCCATGTCTTTGATCGTCGGTTCGCCAAAACCGAGATCTATGGCTGGAGTCTAATGGATGTCGGCGTCGGGTCTTTCATCGCAGCCAACGCTGGCTTTTCGCCTGAATCAAGACTTTCAACGAATCCAACCCTCAGGACAATCGATCTCTTCAAGAAGACAGTGTTCGCTACCATTCCTCTCATTGTGTTAGGATTGCAGCGATTGATTGCTGTGAAGAGTCTTCAATACCCGGAACACATCACCGAATATGGACTGCATTGGAACTTCTTCTTCACCCTCGCCTTCACCAAAGTATAGACCATTTGTTGTCTGCAATTAATTGACATTTGTATCAAACGATAGCTCTTTTCGACCACATTTTGTTGTCTGTTCTCAAAGAGAGTCAACTTTGGATTTTGTGGTTTAGTTTTGTTAGTCTTTTATCAAATTTGTCTGTCGTTTGGTTTGAGTCAATTCATACAAAACGATGACAGGAATGGATTGTTTGCCGCCAACAAAGAGGGAATCATTTCACTCATGGGTTATATATCTCTATATCTAATATTCGTCGAAATCGGCAGATATTGCATAAGGATTAGGTGAGCACCGGGTCTTCGGTTGGACTTTTTGCCATTAATTATCGAAATTTTAGTAAATATCAGTTCTTTGCAGATATATAATGAAAGACTGGTTGGAAATATGTCTTCGAATGGCATTATTGGTCGTTGTCTTCATTTGTTTAATGAATTTAAGTCACAGTTATGTCGAAAACATATCCCGAAGAGAAGTGAACCTATCGTTCGTCTGTTGGATGATAGCATTGAACGCCATATTCATTGGCCTCGAGTTCGCCATTCAGTCTTTAGTCCATTGTCTGCAATATTTAAATGTCTTCAGTTCTGGCGATTCGTACAAAAGTATACTCTTCTCGTCGATAGGCTATAACGGAATGTTGTTATTCTTGGTGTCAAACCTGTTGACCGGATTCGTTAACTTCACATTCGACACGATTTCCGTTTCCGATTCATTCGCGTTTGTCATTATCATAACTTATGGTTTAGTTCTTTGTTTTATTTCCGTATTTTGTTTTCATCGCAAAATTCAACTCAAAATTCCAGTCAAACGAAACAAAGACTAAATTTATTTTTTGATAATTGATGCCAAAAATGAGAACATTGAGAGTATTAGATATATTTTAATCCATGTCATGTGATACCAAAATGTGATTAAAACCTGTTTTGAGTCATTTTTTTTGCAATTAAAATACATTTTTAAATTCAAAACAATTGAAAGAAGTGTTGAATTGTATTACAATTGCTTTTATCAATGAATAAACTTTGATATATTTATAATTACGAACTCTAACCACCTGTCCATCGCTCTATTTCCCCCTTTGGTAATACCGGTAATAAAACAATTTATAACTCCTTTTGAAAAAGCTTTAACTTTTAATTCAACTATTTTTATAACTATTACTATATTTGTCAAAAGTTTTTATTGTATTTAATGTATTGTTTGACAAAATATTTAATAAATTTCAATATTATTGTATTTTTTGAATCAATGTTTAATTTATGTCAAAATGAACTTTATTTTCACATATGATAACAATATAGAGATGTTTTCGACCCCTATATCCAAGATATCACAAGAATCTCATCGAAGAGATGGCAATAAAGTTCAAAACCAACAAAAATACGTTAAATCTTTTATGACTAATGACAGCGAATCCAATATATCACCGAAGGATGTGTTCAATAATAGCATGAAATCGCTTAAAGAAAAGTTGGTCAAAATCGATGAATATCTGCAAAGTCTTCAATATTTTAAATAATGAAATATTGAATAATTTTTTTATATTTATATTTTATTTGTTCTAAAATATGAAAATATTTTCAAAATATATTATAAGATATAAAACTCTTTTCACGACTAGAAGTAATTTTATAAAATGAAATCAATATTTTAAAAACATTTTTCTTTACAATTGTTTTATACAAATATATTTAAAATCAATTCTTATGACTATTTAATAAATTGAATGATTTTTATGAAAATATGTTTTCATTAATTGAGAGATCATTTTATATAACGATTTGAAGAATAAATATAAAAAAAGTTTAAATTTCTTTATATTTGTTATGTTTTTCATTTGAATACAAATTATTCAAAATTATTATTCAAATAATCCATAGTTTGTCCACAAATCAAATAGCACTGGTATGTCAATAGACGAGTTCGGCACCCCATGGCCTGTAGTGTTTGACCGATGAGTTTTGTTGCTGACCCATAATCCCGGTGCTATTAGCACTCATATATCCACTGGAAAAGTATGGATTGTGAACATTGGATGCATTTGCCGAAGACATCTGAACCATCGATGAGGCACTGGATGTCGGATAACTGGGCACTGGAGAGGCATTGGCTTTGGGAACAGTCGAATGGCTCATCATTTGCTGAGCGCCTATAGAAGAGTCAACTAATGACTGGTGAAAGTGTGAACCGTTTGGTGTGTAGTGACTGACGGCTACAGTCCCGTGAAGTGGCATCGAATCACCCAATGATGACATACCAGTGCTGTGCGTCGACGGCAGAGTGGGATATGTGGGTGTTGTGAAGGCGCTGGGATTCCAACCCGTATGCGAAGCACTGGACTTAAGGGATAGTTCTCTTTGAGCGGAATAGCACTGCAAGTGACTCATAAGGCGCAGACGGAGCGGGTCCTGAAGGTCCATACCCTCGATGGCCACCAGATAACGGGCCACTTCTGCAGCACATTCACGAAAGCCAATGCTGTGATAGTCTGTGGCAAACTTGTGCGGATCGAAGGAAAACGTGTCGAAACCTATGGAAGGAATTCATGGTTTGGTTATTGTTTTTTTGCTATCAATACAACAATTAGTGGAAAAAGTTGTGACAAAAGTTGTGACAAAATATATAATTAACACAAATATTGAGTTATTATTAGTCGCGTGCATACAATCGTGTGATAACCACTTCCTAGTCTCGAGTTATACCTCCTTTCCCACGACTCGAGAAAGCATATATACCACACTTAAAGGCATTAAATGACATCCCATTGTATTGTATGTTAAATATTAGACACAATTCCTTCTCTCTGTTATGCCTTTAATGCATAGAAACTCATTATTATTATTGAGTCGATTATACTATACATAGAATTGCATAGAATTTGTTATTTAATATATTTAATAGATGTGAGAGTTATTTGATTTGGAGTATGACTGCAATGCCTTATGTACTGTTCCTACTGTAGTGCTGTGAGAGCGTGGGAAAGAGGGAAAGTAAGCTATGCTCTACTCAATGCATCAGCTCATTACCCCCATTCTCTCTCTCTCTCTCTCTCTCTCTCTCTCTCTCTCTCTCTCTCTCTCTCTCGAAAGAATCCAAAAAATAAGTAAATCGTAAGAAATTATAGAAAATTGTATTTCAAAGTCAACTCTGATTTGAATAAATATATAAAAGTCAAACCAATTACTGATTCGGCAATGATTTTGAGGAAAAAGTTATACTTTTCTAACGATTATGTTTTGGACATTAAATACATATAAAAAAGTAATGATATTTTTGACAATAATTCAAACCAAAAGCAAATCATAAAATGTTTTTAAGTGTAAAATATAAAATACCTTTAGAGTGAAGTTGTCGTAAATGGTCCACGGTCATTTGCAGAATCTCTGCCTTCTCCAACTTTGCAGATCCCTGTTTCTCAAAGGCTGCCGGAACCAGACGTCTCAACTCAAGCAAAGAGTTGTTAATGCGATCTCTTCTTCGCTTTTCAATCATCTATTGGTTTAATTGAAATCATTTTCAGTTATATCTCATATGAAGACAAAATGCATTCAACACATACTCCGCGCCTTTTCTTCCGGTTCTGCATATGACAGGTCGTCGGCATCTCGTCATCACCGGCTGCCGACGTAGTGCTGGTATGTGTGCGTCCGTCACCCAATTGTATCATCTCTTGTAGGACACAATTGGGCTCTCTTTTCATTATTTATCACTCTTTCAATCACTTATCGAAAGCTTTGCTTTCTTTCAGTTCAGACACTCTTTGCGTTAATTAACACAAAAGTCAATGAATTTCAAAATGTTTTAATGATATTTAATAACACTTATTATAACACACTTTTCTTAGAGCCTAAGAGATGATTAAGTATCAGAACGTCTGTCCACCCGAAGGTCTGACACACGATTAGCAACTGGTCTATTGAAGTGCGAGTGCTGTGCAGTGTGTTCTGCACGAGACCAACGATATACCAGTGCTGGTACAAGTGCGGATGTACCGGCACCTGATGTCTCGTGGAACAAACCCTGCAGAACGAGCACTCATTGGCTGTATTGGGAACCGTAGGGCACAAACACCGCCTCTTTCTCACCATAAGAAGCGGCACCGAATGACAGAGCACTTCGCCTACAATACAACTGGCGTTGTATTCCGTGTTCCCGACCTCTAAATCTTGAGCTCAGAGGTCGTGGGAAAGCCATACAAAACTTTGTGAACAACTATGACATAAGAGTTAAGCCTTAACTGTGCAGTGATTACAGCGGTTCCACATTTAGGTGAAGACAATGATTTGATGATCAGAACTAATGAACACTTTTTCATAACAATTATCCACACATTTCTCGTTTGAATTCTTTTCTCTTCAAAACTTTCTCACAATTTCTTTCAGTATTAAGAGTTAGACTTAAAGTTCACTCCATTTTCTACATTAAATTACAGGAAATTTCAATTTCATTCAAATTATTTCGTTTGAAATATTTTTATATGATTTGTGTGAATGATTGGCCCTCTCTATAGACCACTGCATTCAACGACTTATCTCTAACTCACATACAATTCAACGTTAAGTCCGACAAAAGCCCACTTAATGTCAACTAAAGTTCTTGTTTTTTAAGCGTAAATTGTAATCAACTTTTCATTCAATTCAAACAAATCCCCAAATAATTACTGTATTGACAGTTGTGTGATGTCTGTGCCGACACACTCGAGTGCACACATGGCATGTATTTTTTGATCGCACCTACACTTTATATAAGAAATAATGATTGTGTGAATAGAATTTTCACAATAGAGTAGTGATTGCGAGAGACAAACATTTTGGACAAAAACACATATTTTCATTGAATGACAATTTGAATAAGAATTGAATTTTTAAAATACTTTTTGTTATAATTTAGTGATATTTGTCTAAAACGAGTCGAGAAATGGCTTCAGAGAAACCATTCTTTCGATTGACTTTACTTTTACTGAAAGTAATTGAAAGTTGAGTTCACTTTCAATGTGTTTGATGTCATTGATTGAAAAAAGTAAAGTTTGTGTAAATATATTCACAATTGAATTCAGGTCAGAGTCTGACCGTCAGACAGACGAACGACTGGAGTCCTGTTCAATGTCTTAAAGCTTTTCCTTCAGTGATTTGCTGTCCATTCAGAGCACCTGAAGTCTGACACACGAAAAGCAACGGGTCTTTGCATTTGAGTACAAAACATACAGTTTTGGAAAGTTAGTGTTTATAGTTGTATGGCATGTGATGCACGAGCTGTTCGCCTGTGCTCTGTTATATTGGAGGTTTGGGAGTATTTGGGATGGGAATCGGTTTTGATGCCCGTTCCCATGACGTGTGGGAGAAGGGGAGAGAGTGTTTGGCCGCCTGTACGACAGCACAGGCAGAGTGAGAGTGAGTGGCACTCATTGCGGGTCAAACACTGAACGATAACTTTTGCGTTGGCTTTACGTCTGCCCCACAACAGGGAAAGTAAGCTAACTATAGTTATACCTAAACATTATTGTATATGAATATGTGGGCAAAAAGTGCTCAGGAAGTAGTAATCGACGAGCACTGGTAGTAGTGATATACAGGTGGACGGCATATAAAGTTATTTAATCTCTATGTTTAACATTATTAAAGCCCTGATTCCTCTCTGCGCTCACTCTTCACTCAAGCACTCAATTAGAAATGTTTCGATTATCAGACCAAATGCCAGGTGTGTGTATGTGCTCAAGACTATGGGAAAAGTTTGCTGGAGTGGTGTTTCCCTTTTGCACACAACTGTGCAATCGATGGTCACCTGCAGTCTCAGAACCTGATTATGTCTTTCCCATTCAATTGTCTAATAATTAGGACATTTTGTTGTATTTGAATTATACAACAAATTCAATGACTTTTGTCTTCCTTTAAGCAAAAAGTAATTCTCATTTTGTCTGAGAATTTCAATTCTTATCTAATTATAAAATTTTTAAAAACTTTTTTTCTGACAAAAAGAAAAACTGATGGAAAAAATTGACTAACATTTGAACATTGAATGAGAAAATCTCTGTGAGAAAAGACTTTGATATATGACTGAAACAATCGTCAAAAGAGCGGCTCTAATACAGTCTTAAGGCATGTAATCGTTGTTTTGTTTTTGCTTTGAATCAGCCATTCCTTCAAATTCAATCGCAATCGGTTTAATAGTTTATATATTCGGAAAACTTTCAAAAACAGGGGGTCTTAGCACTTGTCCCCCTTTCAAATGTTGCCCATTCTAACTATAAGCCATTGGGGCCAACGATTGCTAATATGATTGAACATATGATCTCTTAATTCTATATCACTTTTTACATAACACATCAAAGCTTTACTACCAGTGCTCTAAGAATGCAATTAACGTCTAAAAAGCGCCGAATTTGATATCGCCTTAGGATTTGAAATGCAAACCAAATGAATGCTAAACCGAATCAAATGGAGAGCACAGACAGACAGACACACATTGAGGAAAGGACTGCAGACTATGTTAAGCACTGTTATACCAAAACTGCTATTCCATTACAAGCGTGGGAACAGTATTGAGATTATAGGGATAGAGTGGTGTCTTTGTATGTGTGCTAACACATAGACATAAAAAGTGAACATTACAAGAATGACCAAGGTATATAACATGGTTATCACTTATTACTCATATATTTACATCTTTTGCATATATTCTTCAATACAAATAGTGAACAAATTTTATTAAAATCTCAATTAAATTGCAATAAATAATAAATGTTTTCTTCAATGCATTCAATCGTTATGCAATGCAATGAACGTATGGTTTGTCTGCACTTCACTCAATAAATGCAATACAAGTTCTGATATCACGAGTGAAAAAAATTGTAAAACATAATGAGAAAACATGCAAACCATGTCCAACAAGTTTAGTGCTCTCCTTCCAATCATAACATCCCTGTGCTGTGAGAATCTAAGGTTGAGATCAATTTGTTTCACACTTTATAATCAATTCTTGTCTTCTCTTATGGTTTGACGGAAAGTAGAGTCAAATGAGACGCGAATCCAATAAAAATGTTATAAATTATAAGCGAAATAATTGACAATTGAATGCAATGAATGCGTGACTCAAGTGTTTTGAACGCTTCGATCGCAACCAAACCAAACCATTTCTTATCGTTTGCTTAAATATTATTTGCAAAAATATTTTTAAATAACAAACCCCTTAAAAATGCAAACAAATATAGAATATTTGGGATAAAAAGATTGAGAACTCGAATGATATTGAAATAGTATTTAAGTGTTTGCAAGAATATAGTAAAGTATAGGCTATTGAACGGAAGACAAATATTTGAACGAAATATATTTTATACCTAAGACTCAAAACCTATGAAAATGGATGTCTGGGCCCTGTATTCCACGTGCTTTACACGATATTTCAGTTCTTATTCACAAAAATTGGGACATTTTGTTAGCAATGAAATACTTATGATTTGAGTTCGTTATCGGAATGTTGAGTCCCGGGCACAGGCGGGCACTGGCGGGCACTGAATGGGCAATGAATGCATTCATGTATTATAATATAACTGCGAATAATATAAAGCATACAAAGTATAAGAGTTTGCAGTTTTAGACACTATTACTCTTCGGCACGTTTTTCGATCTCATTCTCCTATCCTTTTGTGTAATCCATAGTATATTCCCGTTCAGTGACGCCACAAACGGGTCGTTGAGAGGGCGCACATACATCCAGGCGCACATACATCCAGGATCGTATTATATGGCCCGCTATTGGCTGTCTTCCCCTTTCGCAACATTTTCCCACGACTTGGATGTTAAAGAATACGGCAAATACTACACGTGTTGTCGTGTGTATGCCTTCAAGACTATCGATGCACCTGTTCTTCAGCTAAGAATCCATTCCTTAACACTCGACTCAGATTTCACTCTCTTTTTCAAAGATATTCAAAATATTTCTAAAATTAGAGATATTTTCGTAAAGTTTTGTTAATTTTTTTATTTAACATCTTATATATCGTCGCAAATAATTGAACGCGAATTTACTAAATTTGAGGCACTATATAAAGTACCTGTGCTATAAGATACCTGTGCCCTTCGATATAATTTATCTAATTTTTAATTTTGAAAAACTTCTTAATACCTAAAAGTATTTTTCAAATGATTGCAAAAAAGATATTCATTTCAAATATTATACAAAATATTTGTTTGTTTTACCGATAAATACAACTCAAAGATAGAAATGATTTCAAGAAATATATGAAATGATTTTAAAAGACATTTTTAAAAATTTAATAAATTTTTTCTATTATAAAAAACAGACGAAACACACTTTTGCAGATGCCTATCAGTGCTCATAGGACTGTCAGTTCGAGAATTTATATAATTAATGAGATTTTATTAATAACTAGAAATAAATGAAAATTCTTTTCATTAAACGAATGAAACATTGATTCGTTCATTGCTTTAAGAGTTAAGAGTTTTTGGTTATATAGTTGTAATTGTGTTTAATTGTTGTGTAAATTATTATCATTTCATTTACATTCAGTGAATCAAAGCCTAAAATTAATATCAATTTTATTTCAAACAATTTTTTCAATGATTTTCAATGAATGAAAATTGAATTGAAAACTGATATTCAAATTGAATAATTCAATGCAAAGATGACTTCGTTTGGCATTAATTGAAATATATTGTCAAAAGAGTGAATGAAAGTTCACTTTATTTAATAAGTGATCTCTCGTGAGATTTAATAGAGATTTGAGTTAATTTCAGTCCATCTGATCGTCTGATTGATGGCAACCAAGAGATAAATCAATGGTTTTAGCAATCATTCAATTATTAAACTCGTTTGCAATAAGTCGTTCACTTCAAACAAATGCCAGACCAGGCGTTGTCGTGTTGTATGCCATACGAGCACTCGTATGCATCGACAGCATCTCAGGCCGATTGGATTACAACAGTGTTGTAATTGTATTGCTTTTATAGCACAGGAATATTAGGCCTATTCTCGTGGGAAAGCGATATACACACTGACAACAAGAGTCAGGCCTTTAAATAACAAATGATTAGTGCAATACTTGTGCCCAGATTTTGGTGAAGTGAGTGATTACCAAATCAGATACCAGTGCCAAACTAGTGTTTTGCGAACTGTCCATCCCTTGCCATAACTGTCAATGCATTGCATTCAATAATTTAAAACCAATACATCTTCGACTTTGACACCAATTTTAGACCACTTTTGTATGCAATATATTCTAGTCTTATGTTTGACACGAATTTCAATGTTTTTATTCAGACTTTTTTATTAAATCAATCACTTTTGTGGTCACAAATGTCTTTCATACCATTCCCTACAACACAATTGATTACATTTTGCTTTCATATACATTATAATCAAAATTTAAAACTTTTTAAAAGATATTCAATGATATGATTTGGGAATAAAGACATCAATTGTCGAACACTTTATTCCTCTTAAGTAAGAGTTTTATCAATAAAAATAAAAACATTAAAATTGAAAAAGTTTTATGAAATAAATTTTGGTCAAAATGTATGTAAAAGTGATTTTTTGGTAACGATTTGAATGAATTAGTTTTCAAAATATGATTTTTATTTGAGTTTTGGGACACATTTTGGACCACAATTTGTGACCAAAAAATTGTCCAAAATTTGTATGAATTGTAAACAAACGGAAAGGAAAGGCAATAATAACTGCATTTTTGGGACAAAAGTTAGAATTTTTGTTAAACGCAAGGCTGGAGTAGTGGAGCACAGGCAGAAACGTTGGGTGATTACTTGGTTCGGCCCACTCATCAGTTCCCACAATAGGTTACGAGCGATAAGAGACTCATTTTGCTTACGAATGGTTTGTATCGACGTATAAATTGTGCGTTACTTTCAATTCAACCACTCATTCAATGGCAGTGAAAGTCATTTTAATTTGATTTCGCGAAGAGTTTCCAAATTTGTGTCTATTATTTGATTAGAAAATCTGTTTTCCATTAAATGTGATCCCTTTATAGGGCTATGACTTGGGTTTGGCTTTGCTTTCGACTCATAATTTTCATGTAAATCAAAAGTATTTGAGTTTTTGTGAATTATATCAAAGAATATTTAATTAATTATTATTTCAATCAAAACTCAATAATTATGTAAACAAAAAATGCATTTTATTGTTGAATATTATATAAAATTCATTTAATTTAATTTTAATTAATAATAAATCATTTTATTATTCAATATTTTTGTCAAATATTAGAAATTCTGCAACAAATCAAAAGTTAAAAACTGTCGAAAATTGATATAATGGCAGAACTGAGTCCACAGTTGTTCACGAGATCTGCAAATAGTCTTTCAATTGACTCAATCTTATTATGCAATCAGGGGTTGAAATATAATGTATTGTCTTCTCATTTGAGACAATGTTTTTTGAATCGAAGAGTTTTCGTCTCAATATTTTAGGCGATTCTATGGCACCGACACATTCGACGGCTGTCAACATCTCTATCACTTCCATGAGTTGAATCGGTTGTAGACTTTGGTTGAAGTAATCGATTAGATTCTGTCGAGGAATACATGGATTGGTCATAATATGACCCAAAACTCCGCACAAGAATTTGAAGAGAACTTTATTATCGACCTTTCCGTTCGGTTGTTTCCAATACCTCGCGAAGAAGTTTACGAAATTCGACTCTTTTGTAGTTGTCTTTTGAACGGAATCGGAACTAACGTATGAGTGAACGAGCCATGGATTCACATAATCAACAGAAATCCATCGAAAGGATCGGATCCCAACCCTAAACGCCATTTGCTGTTCACTGAAACGTTTGAGTGATTTTTTGATCACTTCTTCTGAACGAATGGCCAACAACTCGTCCTCTGAAGCGCCCAATTCTTTCTTGGATTTAATAAACTCCAAGAGTTTCTTATCGGCTGCCGATAACCGGCCGACGGGACAGGACTTCACTTCATCACCGAATAATTGTTTGTGTGTTTTGAATAGATTTTCAAAATGGTTGACATCGAAAACAAACCGATCGACAGAAGAACAGGTGATTCGGCACTGGTTTACATACAAATAATCGGCCGAATGTTTGGTGCGATCGACAGGGTTTGAGTTGAGGTGTTGTCTCAACATATAGAGTGCATATCTCGAAGAGTTCTTCGGATCCTTTGGGTTCTTCACGGCATTCCTCACAGTCTTATAGAGCGGACAATTGTTTTGAATCATAACAATATTGTCCGGAATTTGTGTCTCAAATTTGGCTCTCTTTGAGACCAATAGTGAGCACACGATCGCCGCATCGAAACCAGTCTTTCCGTCCTTTATATGTATGTTGTCTTCGAGTTTGGATTCGAGTAAAAGAGTTTCCAAAAGATATTTGGTTTGCAGTAAAAACAAGAAGTTATGCGATATCTTGTAAGGAGTGGTTCCTTTGGCCTTAATTGACGACAATTCGAGTGTTTTCTTGACTTTTGTCATAACTCCATATTTGTTGAGTTTTGTGACCACTGATCGGATCAGACTATCCGGATATCTTTGATATATTTTAAATAATGTCTTCGCGAATGAGTTGTCATTTTTGGAGGCACTCAAGTAGTGTTTGGACAGAAGTGTTGACAACAAGACATTAGTGACGACATTGACGTGAATGTCGACCACATTCTTAGGGTCTTCATGCATAGGACCTCTTATGGGGAGCAGGTATTGAGGAGTGTTTATCACTCGGAAGCGCGACAACAGCTCTTCAATAGACTTGACGTTTATGACTGTTTGACTGCCAGTGCTTTGAGAGCATTGCATTCGACTAATGATATCATTCAATAGAGAGATGTAGGCCTCAGTCCATACCGTTTCATGTGTTTTGGGAACGTCGGGTCGAGTGATAGTCAACTCCTGACCGAATTCTCCGATATAGTCACTCACGTTCTGACGAGTGTTTGGATTCTTAAGCATATAAGTGATCCGTCGCTGACAGGCCAGCGCTGTCTTATCCTTAGACACTTCCGGGTAGTATTTGTACAATTGGTCGCGAATGACATTCCTATTGACACATATGTAATGAATGCATTGCGGGTCCAATAGAGCCGACACCACTTTGCATATCAATAGGAAGCTGTCCTCTTCTGGTGTCCAATCGCTTCGTTGTTTTTTAAGAAGACTTTTTGCTTTCAAATCAATTTTATCGTAAGTTTTCATTCGTTTCTTTTTAGGACTCTTTATTTGCATTTCCGGGACATCGGATTCGGGGGTTTGACTTATAGGACCAGTTAGTGATGGCATTTGATTCTTAGTGACAATGGTTTCCAGCGTTTGACTCTTCAGAGCATTGGATTCAGTCAATGAACTCATTTTCATTCTTTTGATTTTTCTCTCTTTTGTGGTTTGCTTTCGTTTTTTGCTGACCTTCTCTTCGTTGGCACTCATTTCAATCGCACCGGTATTTCTCGAAACAAATGGCAAATGATTTGTTTTGCTTTTATAGGATGGAGTGTACGACCAGTTCCTCACGTTGTGAGCGAAGAGTCTCTTATCGATGGAACAGTCGGTGCACTGTTCGATGCAATGCAAATGTAAGGCCTCTTCGAATGCGTCAAACTTTTCCATTGTATTGAATTCATAATCAGTTTTAATATTGTCTGCAATTAAAGTGAACTTATTTTTCACAGTTATTATTGTCTTCTCTTTCTCTGTCTGTCCTTTATATTGAGTCTCAATCAAACCCAAGTATGTGAGACCTACCAGTTCTTCACAGATATTGAACGCGAACTTACGCTTATAGAACAAACACTGGCGAATGTCTAGCGATAATTGAGACAATGTCTTGTTTACGGCGATTGGGTCGTCAAGCAACTCTTGGAGGCCAGGGATTATGAATGATATGTATATAATTTTGACGAATACAGAGAGCGGTAATCGAGGGATGATTTCACCGATTGTACAGACTTTGGCTTAAAGTCGAAGCAAAACAAAACTTATTAATCATTTAAACAAATTCTCAATAGTTTTCAATGACTTACTCTGTTGTCCCCCAAGAAGGGGTTCGATATTATACCTCCAGTCAGTGTTCGGTATGTTTTGTTTGTCGAAATCATAGGTCAAATAGAATAGGAATTTATAAAGAATTAACATTTTCTTCATCTTCGGCTCCAAACCATATCTGCGAGCAATCGATGGCTGATATATCAGATTCATTACAATATTATTTACGTTCTTTTTGACACTTTTTTCACTTTTGTTCTTCTTTTTCGGCGATTGAATTTTGGAGACATTGTATGTCAACTGTTTGTCAGACTTGATGTCAATGCAGTTCTTTCCGATCCATTGGAACTTAATCTGATTTATCATCTCTTTCACCAATGGGTGATCAGGTGTTATGGACGGTATGCAAATGAAGTGCAATTTCTTCACCTGATCCTGATATCGAAGTATAGTCCTTATAGAGCGGACGTGTCCATCGGTGGCCAACTTGTGAACGATTCTGACCACAGATTTCGTATCGCATTTGTATATTTGATTCTTCTCTGAGCTGTGAATCAATTGCTTCAAAGTGTATATTTTGTCCACTATTTGCTCTCTTTGTATGAAATCCAATATAAGATTCGCTCGTTTTAGAAGATTAACAGTTGTTGAGCTCTCGTCGGCAATGGTCAGTGACCTCCGGGCCCGACTGAACATATTCTTTGCCTCTTCGGCCTTACATTTAGGTATATAGAGGACCGTCTTTTGGCGACCCCTGTCCACCATCACTGATGATATGTCGCCCATCTTTTCGAGATATCGCACAAGACTTCGAGATTCGAGTTTAGGTAATGACAGACAACGACCGAAATCTTTTAAACTGATTCCTTCGTCCGATTCATACGATTCAATGATAGCCAACGCCTGTGTCAGTAGAGATCTGTCCACAAGAATTTTTCCCGGATTGAAGACACTCAGGGATTGTATTGTATGGCCACCAATAGTGACCTCTTCCTCGTCGTCTTCCATCTCTTCCTCATCCAAATCGTCTCTAAAAACTTTTATTAATTTTATGGTCCGTTTGTTTACACAGTCTTTGTCTTCTTTGTCGACACAAACCCGAAAATTGACTGAAAAGTTGGTCAAAATGGTGTTCAAAGCCCGGGCCTTAATATCCAAACTCGTCTTCACTTCTTCGTAAACTAATTCATTATTTTCGGCCTCAAGTAATAAATTGCTAATCTTTTTGGCATTTATTTCAGCAAAGCTTTGCTTTTCTGTCGTAAATCTGGTTAATGTGAAGACCAATCCATGGCTGTTCTGAACAGTTCTCGTGTTAAAGACAATGCATTGCTTTTTCTTAATTAAATTCTTTCTAAACAATAGTTTTCTGTAATAAAAGAGTGTCTTTGGACTCAGTTTGTAATTTCCGGCCTCTTTTCCGATAGAGATTTCACCCAAAAATCTTTGTCTTGCAATCCGTTCGAGAATGCAGTACTGAATGGCCGTTAGGTCGATGTCTGGGTCACAGTAGGGGCCCATCAAAGCCATTGTCCGCCGGCACTGATTGGCCACTAATACAAACTTTTGAAGATCAAAGCCATTGTCGATGTCATCGATAGTCATATTATTGTTTAAGACATCTTTAGTGACATTAATACGCGAATAGTAGTCACGAGAAGAGCCTCTGATCTCTTGGTCACTGATAGGCACGACTTCGCCATAGATATCATCGGCGATGAGTTCCGGGTCTTCGCTGACAGTTCCGGTCTCTTCGTTGACGTAATCATATCTGTTGTAGAGTTGAATCACTGGTCTCTTCTCTGGCAATAAATACATTGATATTGTTTTGTCATTCGTTAGGCTTTGGATCAAATGATTGAAAACAAAGTTTTGAACCAAAGATGACTTGAAGTCAAATGCGTTGACATTTGAGACAAATCTCACTTCAAGTCTAATCCAAAGCGATTCCAGTGTTATGCCATCCAAACCTTCTAATGATATCTCGTCCACCACTGCAGACATCAGATCATTCATGTCATCCATGTCTTCAGATATCAGTTGAGAAGAAAAATATTAAAAATGTTTGTTTATTGACAAAAATGTTTTCATTCATCAGTTATAAGCCATTCGTAAACGACATGACATTATTTGACACTAAGGGGCAGAAAATTCAATGATCTCTAAAAGGGGTAAAAGAAGTGATTTAATTGATATTAAAATCAATTAAAACATATTATTGTCTTTGAAAGTAACGAACTTTCGGTGACTATAGCAAAGACTTCAAAGACGGTTCCAATGGTTTGAATGAAAACATTTTATTAAAAATAACTTTTTGTGAAAAAGTTTTTATAAAATAATTGTCAAAATATTGGACAAAATGTGATATAATTTATAATATAATATCATTTAAATGTCTTTGACTTTTTTGTCCGCAATTTTGTATTCCTCTGATATCCACAACTGTTGAGACAATAATTTCATTGAGGGTCTGATCTTTGGCTCGGGTTCTAATATCATGTTCAGGAATTGCTCCAATTGAGGGGAGGGCGGGTTTGGTAGCTTTTTATTGAATGACCACTTCTTCTTCTGCATCCGCTTTATGTTCTTCTGTCTGTCTTTGTCACCGAACGGATACTCTTTGGAGAACAGGTTATATAATATCACACCCAATGCCCACACATCCACCTTAAGGGCATCGTATTTATCTGTCTGTCCATACTTTTTGCTTATGTATAATAAATGCAATTCAGGTGCCATAAAAGCAGGGGTACCACAGAATGTGGACGCCTCTAAATTCTTATCTGATTCGAGTTTCATTCGACTTAAGCCAAAGTCTGTAATCAATATGTCTTCGGATTCGTCCAAAACAATGTTCCCGGTCTTGAGATCCCTGTGCGCTATATTCATGCCGTGAACGTAAACCATTGCACTTAGCATTTGAGCGAACCATTGCTTGCATCGGATCTCATTGAAAGGACCGTACTTTGACAACTTGCGGGACAGGTCCCCTTCCGGTGCGAACTGCATTACTATGAATAGTGACCCCTCTTTGGTCTTCTTGTTGTTGATAACGAAGTGTTCAATCATTCTTATAATGTGCGGATGTTTTAGTTTTGAGAGAATAAACAATTCGTGTTTAATGTCTTTCATGTGTTTATCTCTTTTCTTGTCATTGCTTTCAGGCATTTTCAGCCTTTTCACAGCCAGTTGCAAATGAGCCGTTTTGTGCTCAAGGCTATGGGCTTTGAAAACCGTTCCAAACTTTCCCGAACCTATTATTTCCAAGAGTTGGATCCGATGATAACCGATCACATCCTCTTCGGTCCTGTAGTTCTGATTCGGTATCGTATAGTATGTCGTCATTTCCATTGTCTTCACTCCTGAGATGTCGTCGGCTTTTGCCAGAGAAGTGCTTTCACTCATTGTTGACAGCGTTTCCAATTGACGGACTGTCCTCTCCTTCTGAAGAGCTCTTTCATTCTTATTGTATCTCCTCTTAAAACCTCCGCAACAGCACAAATAGTGGCACAAATTGTTCATAATTTGTCTCAAATCACAAACTGTTCGTTGAATTCAAAATTCAAAACTTTTTCCATGAATTCACTCAACAATTAAATCAAAAATATATCAAATATTTTCCAAAATTCTTTTTATATCAAACTTATGGCCAACCGGTTTGTGACTGCCCTGACATCAAGAGCACCAGAATATGAAAAATCAAATCAATAATACCCGGAATAAATTTGTTTAAAGAAATATTTAATTTTAAGTAAATGAAAATATTTGCGATTATTATAAATAGTATTCATTACTAAACATTGAATTGAATTCATATAAAGTTATGTCATATTTGTCTCGACTTTAATATTAACACAAATTTTATGATTAAAACAAATATCAATTAATTGAAAATATTTTAAATTGTTTTTTAAATAAAAATACAGAAAATGAACATCAATTTGGACTCTTTGGGGCTCTGAAGGGCTCTGTTCTGTGTCTTCTTAGGTCAGAGTCGTCGTGAAAATCACTGAAAAGTCAAAGACATAATTAATTGAAAGGTATTTCAAATGAAGATATTATACCGAAAGCATTGTCTGCAATAGAGATCACCCAAACAGTCGACACATTTGATGACAGCGTCTTCATTGCATATATGACACCACGGAAGACAATCGGAACCGATATCTACGTTCTCTTCGTTCGCATCCAAAGGAATGGACGGAAGTTTCGCTTCGTTTAGGAACCGCTCCAACAGTTTGTCAGTCGATTCCTCTTCTGTTTCGCTGTCGACGTCCATAACTGAAGACATGTTTGTCTTATTATCAACCAATTGGTTGTCTTTAAGTCGAGCCAAACGGCGTTCGATGTCTTCATCAGTCGATGATCTTCTAGTGGTGGCAAACCTGATCCGAGAGATGTCATCGATATTTAGCTCTTCAGAGAACTGTTTCATCAACTCATCCGCTTTTTCGGTATCTGTTCTGTGTTTTTGGTGTTGATATACAGTAATCGGTGGCAATGAATACACGTTTGGATCAATTCCCTTAAGACGTGCCAAACGTCCTTCGATGGCCTTCTGGTCTGTAACCGATGTCTCCGTTTTGTCTGACTTTAATCTCTCGAGTCTTTGTTCGATCTCTTCGTCACAACTCATGGATCTGTTGACTGGTCTGTCGCCCATGTCTTCACTCATGTCAACAAAAACGTCGATTAAGTCATCGATTGGTTTGTGATTTACAGCAAAATATTTACCAAATGTTTGGATGAATTGAAGACAACATTAAATGAAAACAAATGCAAACATTCAATGAATGACTCAAAGAGTGAATGAGTGAATCATTGCATCAATCAATGAAATGCTTTCCTGTAAGACATTGACCACAAGTGGCGCTCAATTCATATCTCCCACTCATATCAAGGTTAATACATTTGATTGTTGGCCTCTCTATTCAATAGCCAGGGTTTGATTGAATAAAATAAAGGCATTTATTGTTTGTTTGAATCAATTTTCCATAAATCAAACGAATATAATACTAATGAAGGAATGGGTGGAAGGGGTGGAAGGGGTGGAAGGGGTGGTAGTGATGATCCTTCACTATTAGGTCTATTCATACATATTCTGTTGGTTTGATTATAAACGAAATGCAGTAATACTTGTATTATACCCCTTAGCACTTTAAAGGGGTTTCATAAGAAGTCCTCAAATAATACTTCAAAACCAAATGAAACGATTTTTTTGTCAATTAATCAAAAGTAAAAATATTTCTGTTTTTCTATTCAAATAAATGCTTTGAAAACCAAATATGAATTTTAATATTTGTTTGATTGAAATGCACTTCAATTGTATTGAGTGTTATATCAATTCTTAATGAGTTTAGACTTCAATACAATACATGAATTTGTATAATATAAATATATTGAGTGCTTGTATAATAAGCTTAAAGCGATTCCATGAAAAATAGTTTAAATACATTTTTAAGGTATTGTTTGTTATGATTTTCGCACTAAAAATCAATAATAACTTATAAATGAATGAATAAAATCATATTTCATTAAATATCAAAAACATTTTCAATAATAAACTTCAAACTGAAATTCTGCTGAAATTTCATAAACCACTCGAGAATTGCACACATTTTATACATAAATTTTTTACTCTTTTTTAATGATTTAGCTTTTAATCAAATTTGAGTTTCACTCAAACGAAAGGCAATACAATTGGTGGAAAATATACAATTTTAATGACATCTCAAAGGGATTAACAAATGACAACATTCACAAGTGTCGCGATTGTCATCAAAATAAAGGAAAGGTATATAATGTATTTTAATGTTATGGTTGTTTTGTCGGAACCCCTTTAGTATAAATTCTTGACTGTCCAAAAGCACAACTTTTCCGTTCATTTACATAATAAAAAGTTTTATCGACTCTTGTATTCTATGGCCGATATTATCACTCTTTAATAGTTTTCAATGAATTTGAAAAAAAAATTAATATAAGAATATTTTTGCAGAAAAATAGGTTTGGTTTGAATTCATTTGTTTTCACTTTTTATTCTGCAGAATATTTGCCAAAATATTAAACATTTGTTATTAAAAATATTGTTAAAAAATTCTTTTCAATTCATTTGAACAAAACGATTCAAAATCATATAATTTTTTATAGAAATAGTATTATAGAAAATTATAATTTGAACATATTTTCGACTTTTCGTTTGACAGAAATTATTGATATTTTTTATATTTATAAATCGTTTTGAAAAGAATTTAACATTTTTTTAAAAGTAGTGAATCTATGGTATGTGTTATAATGCTATTCATTGAATCTTCAAATTGAAAATGAATTTTTGATATAAAAAGTGACGAATTCTGGGAAAACATTTATATTTTGTTATATTAGAGATTATTTCATCGATTTTCAGATGTCTTTCAGTTGTATTCAAATCCATTATTATCTGCAATACTATATAAAAAGCTTTTATTAAAGAATTATTCAAATGAATTGTTGCACAAACACAATGTGTTTATAACATATTCTATGGTTTAAATGCAATCAATAAATGATTTTCTTGAATAAATTCTTGTCTTTCGTCAGACTTGAGCCAAATCCGGCTTTCCCTTCACTAATGCTAAACGCATTGCTCTTCTATTATAATATTCAATGAAATTTTGGATAAAATTATTCGCATAAATAAATTCGTGAAAATATAAAAATGAAATAATATATACATTTAGTATATATTGCGACAAAAGTTTTGACTTAAAAAGACTTTCAGATTTGTGTTACAATCTGAAAATGTTTTCTAAAAATCATTCTAAAGAGCATTGTATACAATATACTATAACTTATGAGTTGAATATTTGATAGAATTGTTGTTCAATTTTTTTATATCTTTTTTCTTTTGCTCCACTTATTGAAAGAAAAATAAGATTTTTTGTGTTTATTCTCATTTTCAGTGAGAAAAACATTTGCCAATAATCTGTCGATTGAATCCAATGGTTGACCACTCGGTCATTCATTCATGAAAGCAAACATAACATCAGATCTTCACATTCAGGGTAAACATTATATGCGAAGACAAGTGCCATATAAATACTGTATATGAAAAAGTGAAACATAAATTCACATGTGATTCAATGGCCTCTAATGTGTGCCATCGCTAAAGATCACTGGTTTTTATGTAAATGACTTTTCTATTAATGTTATCGTAATAATGGTTTCACACTTTTGGCATTTCATATGATATATCAGACTTGAGTTCTTCTATAAAAGAGATGACCGGAAAAAGAGATAATTTTTTAATGAATCGAAAATACATTATTAAAAAAATAACGTTTTATTTGTTATGCATTGAATTGTTTGCCCTAAAAGTATCGTACGATTAAAGGATATATCAATTCATTGAACACCACTTCCTGAATGAGTGCTAAAATTCACATCATTTTGAATCTGCTTTTTATAGACATTCAATGAGAAGGAAAGGCTGAGAAGAATTGTAAATAACAGTATATTTCGAGGATTTAATGTTGTTTTGGTTTGTTTTTTCGCTAAGAAATCTTTTCTTAAACATAACTAACCCTCACTTTTGAAGAACTGATAGTTTTGTTGGGTATGTGCTGTTGATATGGTTTGAGACAACGATATATTCTGAACAGAATTGCAAACATTTCATCACAGATCGGTTCAGTGCGAAGTGAAAGCCAGAGCTCAGACACATTCTGTACATTGGGATACTTTGCCCAATCATATCGAATGGGAGGAGAAGGAAAGGGAGACGTTTTGGGCAAATGTAAAAACCATATTAAGGTCTTAAACAGCAGACAATTCCCTGATAACAAAGTTGTTGCTAAAATGATTTTCAGCTGAACTTTTACTATCAAAACCATCGAACGAACCATTGGTTAAGTTTTAATTTATTTTCAAAAGACATTACGAGAAAAAGAGACAAAACTTCTCATTTGATATGAAGAACAATCAGTTAATAAGTGCCAGAATTTCCTTGAAGTTTGAAAATTGATACCTCGTTTCAAAAGTCGTTATCCAAGAGCACATTGAAGGTAAGGGAGAGAAAAAACAATTATATAAATTTTAACCTATTATCTAAATCTAACTATTATTTCATTTTTGTTACGAAAATATTTTTCATTCAAATGAATTAAAGGATCCAATGAATGAGTTTTTTTTTTCTTTGAAACACTTAATGATTATAAGGGGGAAAACAAACGACAAAATTATAAGTTGAAGTTTTTATTTGATTAGAGTCTAATTGTATTTCATTTTTATGGTTATATTGAAGTATATGTGAAACCAAAACTTGTTATAAGTTTGAGTGAACAACAATTCTGTTAATCATTTGAGACTTAATAATAAACGACAAAATTTTATGTGTTTTGAGACTAATATGCAATTCATATAATTTGGAAAACTTTTCAAAAGTGCAAAAACAAATCTCAAATTCAATTTTTATTTATTAATGAGAAACAAATTCTTCGATATCATGAATATTATGAAAATATGACTTCTATTTGTTTGACATATTTTGCGATTAAATGTAAGTTTTTGAATTATTTTGACATTGCATACATTTTTGCATTTATTCGTCAAATCCTTTGTAAATAAATATGAATATTTTGTTTTATATTATTTTTTATTTTTCGTTTATATCACAAAAGGATTTATTTCTTTTAATACAATAACAAATTTTGATAAATAGTTAATATATAAATATTTTTCCTCAAATCAATGTCTTATAATTGGATATTATTTTTTTATTTTAATTTTTTATATAATTATAACTTTTCTTCTGTTTTGATGTTTTTCCAAATATTTTGCATTTGAATAATTAATATATATTTAATAAATTTAACAAATTATTGAAAAATCTTATGAAAAAACAAAAAACCGATGAAATAATTACTTGAATTTATATATGAAAAATATAGCATTGATTTGAATGAACTGAAATTATATTAAATCCAATTAATCATAATTTTATTCTATTTTAAGTGAATTTTTCAACATTTAATTGAATTCATTTAATGAGGTTTGAAATAAATGAGTATTTCTTGCCATTTAACACAAAAACTCTCAATTCATGTTTTGCTGTTATTTGTCGTTAAAAAGATTTTATTTTTTATGGATGTTATCCTAAAATGTATACAATGTTTCAAAACAATTATATTCAGACATTAAAACAAAGGATTTTTAAAACAAAATGCAATGAAATTATGATTAATTAGATTTGATATCATTTCAGTCCATTGAAAGTAATGCTATATTTTTTCATATATGAATTGAAGCAATAATTTCATCAGTTTTTTGTTGTCACAAAAATAGAGATTGATTTTATGCAAACTATACAAAAAGTTGGCTCAAATTGATCGATGATTTCATTATTTAAGTTATGAATAAAATTAAATTTATTTCTACGAATTTTGTCATAATTTTTGTTTCAATTTTATTATCGCATTTCGTTAGCATTGAAATCACTTTTTTAAAGGTCTCAAAAAATATACATTTTTTAAATAATAATTTCATTTTTTACTCAACACTCAAAAATCAATTCAGAAAATATTTAGTGAATAAAATCGATTACTAATGAGATTGTTATCAAAGAATTTACTTTTGTAATCAATTTTAATTAATCGCAAGAGAATTGTTTGATATTTATATTGCTGTTAAAGATGTAATCAATGGATGAAATAATAATAAATGTTTTCATTATTTTTTTGCTAAAAAAAGAGATATTTCTGCCATGTCTTGGAGTGAATACACTATTGACTCAATATATGACTGTAATTAGGTTTCATTGATATCACAAAAACGATATCAGAAGCAAAACAATGATATTTCTATGTCTTCAGTGCTTCAAAGGCTTAGAAAATGAAATATATTATTATTATTACAATTAATGACTTTCTAAACATTATTTGAGAAAACGATAATATTTTACATATATAACAACAATCATTATTTCATATTAAAGATATTTTATCTTTGATTTGATTTTATTATTTTGTATATTAAATATTTAATGATTTATATCTCAATCAAAATAAGCCAAAAATGAATTTTCTTTGAATATCTGAATATCACTGAAAGCGTCAAAAATTTTTATACAAATCAAATCACAAAAACTTTGAACTTTTTAAAGAAATTTTTAAAAATCTCTAAAACTTGAAAAAAGAATATTTTTATAAAAAGTTATTTCATTATCAATAAAATAGTTGAGGAAAACATCTGTTCTTGAATTGTATGTCAAATATATTTCAAACAATAAGACTCCAAATGATTTCAAGTGATATTAAGAGTATATTTAATTAAATATAAAACTTCCGTAACTCTAATCGACTGACAATTAGTTTTATTTATAATTGATTTTTATTTAATTAGATTTTTATTAAAAAAACTTTTTATTTCTAAATAATTCATTTTAATATAAAGTTTTCACAAATTAAATCATAATATAAATTGAAAATATAATTCTTTTGAAAGATATTCATGTATTTGATTAATGCATTTAAATATCAAATATTAAAAACATTTTTGTATTTATTTAAAAAAATGAAATTATTTAAAATTGTTGAGAATTTAAAAGCAAATCACAAAATAATAGAAATATCTTTGAAAATATAAGTTTAATAAAAGTATTTTAATTCTTTAAAGTGTTTTAAATGAAAATAAATTAAATTCCTTTAAAGTAATTATAAATTTGTATTTAATTAGACGTTAATTACATTGACTTTATATTGAATTTTAAGCCAATTAGTGATAGTTTGCAATTGTGTAGAGTTTTTTAAGATATTGTCTACGAATTGGTAAAAATTAATGATAATGTTAAACATGGCCTACCATTCCTTCCGGTGCCTGTTTATGATGGAATACATGAGAAAATTTTTAATACATTTAAACCTTTAAAACAAGAGATTAATGTTTTTCTGTCTTTTCATTCTTCACAGAAAACTTTGTAAAAAGATTTTAATATTTATTTATATGTCTTTTAAGGTCTAAATCATCGCTAAGTTTAACAAAAACAATATAAAAGTTATTTTGTTTGAGATTTCTCTTGAGATCTCTTAAAACACTTTTTATTTTCAAAACTATTCGCAATTCTTATAGAAAATCAAAAATAATATATATATTGAAAATCTTCAAAATTGATTGTTTTACAACAAATACCGTTTTATTTGTGTTTTTATTGCAATTTATTTTCATTTTCTAATATTTATTTGCTTTTTAGACATTAGAGTTAGAGTTAATGTCTTCTTTGGACTCAAAAAACATTTATTCATAAGTTATTTAAAGAAATTAATGATTAAGAAAAAGTGAAAATTCATTCAAATTAATGAATAACTATTAGTCTATTCATTCAAAATGTTTCAAATGTTATACAAATACAGTATAACATATGGTATCGATTTCACAATATGTACTGCACTCACAATACAGTAAAACTCCAATTTTCGAACATATAATCGCAACATATTTTTGTCGAAAGAATGGCTTTCGACATAAGGGGGATTTGATTATAAATTGATTCAAAGAAGACGGGACTATTTGTTTGAGAAAGAGAAATGGTTAGAGAAATGATGTTCAAGTTAGACAGGTTTCACTGTATTGTAAACTTCATTCAATTGACAAAAACCTCATATCTATTGGACTTAATATCTAGCATTGATTGGCATTTGGATTAGTGTTGCAATAAATCTCAAGTTTTACACAAAACTTCAACTTTTATATTAAGATTCAAATCGTTTAATACTTTTAGAATTATGATATGTATTGGAAAGACATTAAATCCCGTCTCTCTCTATGAATGCATTACATCTGTAATACTTGATATTAAAGTCATTAATCATTAAAAAACTGTTGAAAACATAAAATAAGAGTTTATGTAAAAAATTAATTTCACATTTAAAGTACACTGAAGTAATTGAGTGCAGAATATATTCATATGGAATACAATTGAATACAAGTTTTGAAACAAGTTTATAAAAATCGATTTTTTGTCACTTCTTCATAAAAACAATCAAAACATTATTTAAATTTGTTTTTCGTTTCCAAAGAGTTATAATTATTTTACTACATATTTATAGACTATTTAAATAATATATGACTTAATGTTTTATACATATCAGTCCTCATGAGTATTAAGAGGACTGTGAGAGTGGTATTTAAAGATTGTTTCTCTCAACCAATGATTTAAAGTATTTTCTGTTACAAAAAAAAGATTTTTTTTGTGCCCAAAAAGCAAATGTAATTTCAATGAGTTTTCTAATGTTTGCCTTATTTTATCACTTTTATTACAAGCCATAAATCAAAAGTAAATTTTATATAAATATTTTCTCCTATTTTTTCTAAACAGTATTTTCGATATACTTTTCACTCTCGAGTATACAAACTATTATTTATTTATTCTTTTATTTTAAAATTCTCTGAATTAGTCTTCTATTCATGTCTTGAAATATAAGCAATAATTCATTTAAATTGAATTTTATGAGCGAATATTTGATGAATATTTTCACAATTACTACTAAACAGTGCTTCGAGTTATGGATGAAATGGTCTGTAATTTCACTTGCATTCAAGCAATCAGTGAAATAAATAATAAAATTTATTTTAAAACTGAATATCGTTTTGAATAATTATTTCAATTTTTCAAAACAAACCAAAAATATTCAAAGTTAAGAAAATGTCAAATATTTTCATAAACTAATGGCTATAAAGAATATCAATTGATTTTTGCCGTGAATTAAATGAATAGAAACTAAAGATAACATAATATTAATATATGAAACGAAGAGCAAAAAACAAAACAAAAGTCTTTAGAATTTATATATAATTTTTTGTCCACATATCAAAAGTGATAACTAAAATGAGTGTAATTTTATGGATGAGTTCACAAATCTTCTTCAAACGAACCATTATTTATACTCTTTCTCTTATTCCTGTCCTCCCGGCGCTTCAGTTAAGGACAATAAAATTTTATTGTTTACTTATAAAACTATTTATTTATTTCTAAATGCTTTTGAGAGCCAATCAAAGACAACATGGGATCAGATGTTGTACAAGAGATAAAACCATTTCTAAAAATGTTATTAAATATTGCAAATATTTTTTCACATAAATACAAATATTTAAAACAAATGTCAATAAATATATTTATTTTTATTGGCAATATTTTGAATGATATATAGATATTGAAAATAATCTGTTGACCGAAAACACAACCATTAAGTGAATTAAGGCTCACTTTATTTGAATGTATTTCAATAGACTCTTTAGTCTCAAATATAATCAATAAATACATTATAAATATCTGTTTATTATATATTTTACTAAATTTCTATTAAATGAAATGATTTTTATTTGTTAAACAAAAACATATTATTTAATGAAATTAAATGTAATAAAAACTTATGTAAAGATGAGTTAATGATTCAAAACACAATTTGTGGGGAAATACCACTCAATTAGACATCAAATACTTTAATCATTAGTTCTTGAATTACAAAGTGAATGCCGTGTATGTGATGTCTACCTGTTCCGTGTATGTCATGCCTACATGTGCCGTATGAATGAAATAAAGCAACTTTTAATTCATATAAAAAATAGAAAATAAATATTTTTTGAGATAAGGTATTGAAAAGCATTAGCCCTAATATTGTAGCATTTAATGTGAAATGACAGCACATGGATGTGCTAGCGCTTGATTAGTGTACAGTATTTACAGTGTATTATATTTAACAAATAAATTGTTGCCAATGTTTCAGACACTTATTTTTATGTCTTCAGCGGTTAAATCAAATTTTCATTGAATGACAGCTTTTAACGAAATGTTCCCTAAATTACACAACATTTCACAAATTGTATCGATTTTACGCTAACTCTACTGTTTCGCCATTTCTGTAGGAGTTATGTAAAAAATTCTTACAGAATTGGTGCAATAATATGATCAAGCTCATTGTAAAGAATATTATTATGATGAGAAACGTTCGTTAGAACCGATCCATTCAATTCAAGCCTAACCCGACCTAAACCTAATCTATTCCAACCCTTTTGACTAAATATAATAATTTTTGATCAAATGATTTGAGCTCTAATACCATCAAACGGCCTAATGTTAGCCCATGGATACCATTCCAAAACCTACTGACCATATATTGAGTCACTCAATAGATTTCGATATAATTGAACAAAAATATGTTTTATTGAAAATAAGGAATTATTTCATTCATTAATTGCTTCTATGAATAGACTTATAAGACATGGGATATTAATCTACCCTGTTTTAGGGTATATAATGCGACCCGGTAGATAGTGCGAATGGAATAATATTTGAAAATCTATGTTTTTTATTAGATAGTGCGAACCCTATGTATAGTGCAAGAGACAAACTGTTAGCAAAACATTATAACAGATACTAAAAACAACTCATATTAATGTCAACGTTAATAATGAGATAATCTGTTAATAATGAAAAAAATTTGTGAACTCGAGGAAAGTCTGAAGACATAGGTCTTATTTGAATGTCAAAATGAGCGAAGAGTTACCATAACTGATATCTTATTGAAGGCCAAAATTATGACAAAAGAGCAACAAATCACTAACTTTTAAGGGAATACGAATTGTTGCCATCGTTTCATGAAAAGAAATTCTTTGACATTAAGAGCTGTCAACTCAGTTGGTCAACCATTGATAGTATTGACATTAATTCTGATGAAGAATTTAATTGTTTTTAAGTGTATTTTCAGTTTAATTACTACAAAATAAAATATTTGAAGAAAAACATTAGATTTTCCTTAGATAATGCGAACCCTATGTATAGTGCGATCTATAAATTTTTCGCAAAAACCCCTTTTTTCCTTAGATAGTGCTCGTACTATCTACCCTAAAACAGGGTAATTGTTATTCAATTCAAAACAAAGTTTAAAGAAAACAAAAAATAAATTGTTTATTGTTTTAGTTATTATTAATTTAATGATATATTTTTACATAATTTTATATCGGATTATATATAAAATGAATTCATTTTTATAAATGTATTTCATTTTAATAATTATTTTCTAAAATATTATATTAGATAAAAATAATGTCATTAATGTCTCAGTTAATTGAGATTCGGATTGACTTTTAATTTGTTTGTTTTAAATATTTAACAAATGATTATAACTTATGTTAAATATCATTAGAAATGTTATAGTTTTGAACTTTCACTAAAGGTCTCAAATTTTATGACATTTTATTTTATGACAAAAAAGCCTATTATTTGATAATTATTGAAATTCGTTTCAAACACAAATGATTTTTAAAAATACTTGATTTATAAAAGTATAAATAATTTTTGATAAAGGGTTTTAAACCATTCATTGATTACACCCCCTGTTTCGGCTAATTAAATATTCCCTGAATAGCGGAATAAATTGAAATTGAAATATTAATTGAAAACATTCTTATCGTTTGATTCAATTAATTCAACCATTAATTTGAATTATATGTGGCATTAAATATCAATTTGGAGCTACCGGTGCTATTAGTACAGTATAAGAAACAGATAACATATTAATATATATTATGTGATTGTAATCATATATTTACTGTAATTCACCCCTTATTCTGTGTTTCTATTATAAAATATACTTTAATTTCATATCTGTTATAATATTAATATTTTTATCAAAATTAACGAATATTTAAAATAAAATATTTGTTGTATTTGTAATGATATTATTGAAAATTATATAATTGGATTCGTTTTAATAATGTGAACGATATTTATAATAATAATTTGAATTCATCTTAAAATTAATAGCATTTGAATTCAGTTATATTTATCCCAAAACATAAAAATAATTCTTCACTTCATTTAAATTTTTATTGATAAACACATTTCTCTTTTAAGTGAAGTTTTGAATTGAAAGATAACTTTTTTTGTAATGGTTTCCAATGGTTTGTAATAAAAGCCATTCCCTTACTTTGGAAACATAGAGCACATACCGATGCTGTATATAAATTAAATTGATAGCAAAATATCAGCAAAATTGAAGAAAAGGTTAGATTTTTGTGTAGAATAAGCAAATACTTCGTTAAAAGTTGTGCCAAAACTATGTTTGATATGAAAAACATTGTGAAAAATGTGAAACATATTGAAGATTAACGTAAATATTATTAGGATTTGAAATATGAGCAAAACTTTTAAATATTGACATAAAATATAGTATTAATAGCTTTTATGTTTTGTAAAATGATTTACATTTTTAATTACGATTTTCTTCAATCATTTGATTTTCTTTGAATTCAGTGAAATATTCAAACAATAATTGTTTTCTCATAAAATGGACTCATTTTCATACAAAAAATGATAAAAACATCTATTTTTGAATTTCTAATAAATATCTAAATTTATATATTATGTGGGATTCGGGATATAATCAATTGTTGTATAAATTGATATCAAAATTGATTTTATATAACATTTTACTCAAATAAATTGATTGAACAAAAATATAATTATTGAATTCAATTCAATTCTTGTAGAAAAATATTATTCATTTGTGTTTTCAATTTCATCCAAACATGTTTTAATATATTATATTGTCTTCACATAAAATCAAAAAATCATTTGTATTTTAAAATACAATTTTTGAAGTTTTGATTTTATGTGATTTCTCTTTCAGTTATTGTTTTCTATGAATGACCAGTGATTTTATGACATACTTATAGGACTGGTTCGAGAAATATACTGTAGTTATACTGTAATGAAATCATTATTTATTACATCAAAATTTTTGGTCTCGTTTTGAAAGTATGTATATATTCTGTGATATAAATATCGATTCTCTCTCTCTCCCTCCTTCTCTCTCTCTCTCTCTCTCCCAATACTTACAA